>ML803343.1:687273-705219 GCA_009831015.1 Picea engelmannii | reverse complement strand
TTGTGAAAACTAAAACGAAATTGAATTGTGATTGTCGCAAAAATAAGATGAATGTCGATTAGCATAAAGTGACCATGATTTGTCATGATACCGCAAGGGGTGTAGGCAGCTTTTTGAGAGCAATAAAAAAAAATGGGTTGGCTTCCAACAGTGTGTGAGTAATATTTGAGTCTGGAAACCCTTCCTAACCAGCCTGATGGAGGTGAAGTGCAGACACATAGGTTGATGAAATGCCTCTACAACCCCAAATTTCATTACACTCATGTTGGGAAATATGTTTCATGAAGTGATACTTGAACTCATTGTCACCTAAACTCCCTTCCTGCTAAACTCACTTTCAACCTATAAGATAACTCTTTACAGGTCTCTGAAACTTACCCCAGACATATTAATGTGTTCGATGAAATATTTCCCTCTTCTGCTTGTGGTTGTTTATGTAGGTAGATATGATATCGATAGAATGGAGATAGAAATGCCTATGAGTTCCTATAGGAGAATCTGCATAGAGTAGCATGGGTGACAAGGTGCATACATTGTTATATTAAACTTCTTTTATTTCTCCTTCTTTGAAGCCATGCTTCATTGTCCAATTATTAAGTAGGCCTCAAGTGTTCTAACTCTAATCCTAATCCACTTACTATCACGCCTTAATGGGTTCAATTAGTATATGATTAGTCGTAGTCGTGCAAAGATCCTCTTGGTTTAGAGAATAGTTCATTCTCTACTAAACAGGGGAAACCACATGAAGGTGGAAGCTCTAATTTTGCCCCCCCACACATCACTCTCAATTTCCCCATACCTAATTTGAAATTATAAAGACCATATAACATATACTCTATTATACAAAATAAAAAAATATAAAGATCATATAAAATATATAAACACATACCTCTTCTTTTCAACAATTAAATATCATTCATCTTCTTCATCATCCATCTCAACATATATATCAGGATCTGGTTCAGAATCAATATTGGTGAAATGATCATTCATATCAACATCATCATCAATGTCATTTTCTCTAATATAGTAATCGATATCGTCAATGAGATCGTCATTTATTACATTTGGATGATCAACTTCTTCATCTTATTCGTTTGACACATCGACTACAACCACCTACTCCTAATCTGCATAATCATGATCTGCTTCCTCATTATTATCTTAATCCTCAACTACATGATTATACTTTAATGGCCTTCCTCTTGGATCATATCTAACAACGTATGACCAACCTGCTTTACCAGGTACCTCTGAGTAAAATACTTTCTCACATTGACTTGGACGAACATAAGGCTTTGTACCTGGTTCAAATTCCCTTGTATTAACCATGGTAAATCCATTATCATGATCAATAACAGTTCTTTCAGGATCATGTTCATGCATTTGTAGGCTATACCATTTCACCTCAACCAAAACTATTTTAAAAGAATTAAAATCATATTCAATTATATCATCCAAATGCCCATATTACCTATTCTCAGTTTCTTCCAGATTTTCATCTCTTCTAAAGGAAATATTGGTGACCTTAAACACTGCAGTTATCCCACAATCCGAGTTTTTCATCTTATCATCCAACATTTTGATACAGAATTTACGACCATTACACCACATAGCCTTGTGATGTTTCAACTACAACATGGACAACAAGTAAAAAATACCTTTCCAATTAATAAACCTCATATAAGACTTAGTAAATATATATTTCAAAAATTAAACAAACCAAATACATTGAAACATTGGGAAATAACTAGGAAAATGCGGGTAAACAATTTACTTGCATGTTTATCTTTTAAACCAAAGGCTAAATCAACTTCCCTTGATGTAAGATCAGGAAAATGATCTCGGTGACGATGCATTGTTTTAATCATCTTACTCACCCCTTCCCATGATAACCTACCGAAGTGTTGTTCAGTATATTCTATCCAATGCTCCATCCAATCAAGGTTGTTTGCGATGTATAAATGTAAAGAATCCCACTCTCGAGCAACTATATGATAAAATAAAAATTAATTATTATTAATTAGCTATTGTTAATAAATGAATAGTTTAATATAGTTCAATATGCAGGAATAAAAAATATAAAAAATCAGTATGATAAAATAAAATTGGAAAAATAAATGTGTAATATATTAAATCTATGTCATCATCTAATAATTACCTTTCACAATCCTCATTTTACCTTTCCCCAATAGGTGCTCTCCTTCAAATTTGTTGATGGAGTCAAGATGCCAAATGCAAGGCACATTCATATTTTCTTCTAATTTAGGTAGATATTGACTAATATACACCATGCATTGATATACCATATATCCCTCAACCATAGAACCCTCAGGACGTGCTCTTTGTCTAACAAAATCCTTCAACGACTTCAACTGCCTCTCCACCTTCCACATCGACCTTTTGTGTACTGGTCCACATAATTCAGTATCCTCAACTTGGTGTATGAGGTAGTGTTCTTGTGCATTAAAAAATGTTGGAGGTCGAAATTGTTTCATTTGAAACATTAGTCGGGGAATTTCTCTCTTCCAATACCTTATATCTTCTTTATGGATTTATTTTGATGAAAGACACCTACAAATGTCGATGCAATAAAATAATATCAAGGAATACATAAATTTATAGATAAAACATAATATGTCAATAAGTCCTGCTACAAATCACAAAAGAAGTACATTTTCCATATAAAACATTACTTACCTCATGTATTTTCCAAGTACATAAATAATTTGTTTTATGTTTTTGTCAAAGTCATCTGGGAGAGATAAAGGTAGAACGTATTGTAACACAAAAAAAATAATTATTAATTGTTTCCAAAATATGCGTACCAATAAGGAAATATATTATAACCTACTAATTACCTTAATGAATGTATGCCAACCATGTGTTTTAATCCCACCAAAATCACCTTTTTTCATTAATATATTTTGTATGTTCGACGAAAACCCCGTCGGAAACCTAATTTTTCGAATGACCTCTTTTACAATATTTCTCTGTTGCTTCGTCAATAACCAAGGAAGACTAGTATTTTGTTCATGACCATCACCATTAGAATTAATAATAACACTTTGCAATGCGTGATTAGCTTTCTTTTCAATCCTTGCATCTAATATTCGCCATAACAATTATGTTATGTTCTTCCTGATATGCATTGTATCAAACATATGAACTATTTGTAGGTGCTCGTAGTATGTAAACCTATTGAATTGAATCGGGTAACTTTTCATTCCTCATGGAAGCCCATTCGTGCCTTAACAACATTCACAAAACATCAACAAAATGAAATTAACACTAATTACTAATAAAAAAATGAAATTAATACTAATGAAATTAACCAAATATTTATATAATATATCATACATAAATAATTTGCATACCTTGAAGATTTCTAATATATTCCAACTTCCATAGGTGAGGTGTCATTCTTCGTGGTTTTTTTCCATTCTCATCTTTACCATTGAATTTTTCTTTGTCTGTAGTTCGATAACTATGGTTCTTAGGCAGAAAGTGCCTATACTCATCAAACACTTCCTTTCCTAAACTCCTTGAACGACGAGATTTTGTCCTAGGACCACAAACTGGGCATGCAAATTTACCCTTTGTTTGAAGACCTACAAGATATATGAATTGATGTGGTGAATTAGAGCTACAATTTAAAATAATGCATGATATTTTCAATAAATATATATAATATTAAATCACAAAAGAAAGTAACAATATACCACAAAAATGTGTTAACCCAGGAGAATCATGAATTGTCCATGATAGTATTCCATGGAATTGAAATCGTTTTTGCCCTATTGGTCTAGAGATGTCATACATAGTGACGCCAACCCATAAATTCAACAACTCATCGATAAGAGGCTCAATATATACGTTCATATATTTAACCTGGTACTTACCTAATTGGTTCAACATACTACATGATTAATTATACTTATCTAGATGTCGTTATATATAAAAGACATAATTGACTTGCACGAAACAAAGAAAGGAAATATTTTGTCATACTTTAAAGAAAATAAAAGGTAATTAAATACCTGGAACAATCATTACCAACATTGTGTGCTCTCTCTTGATCGACATCCAAGGAGGAAGGTAATTGTTTATAAAAAAATAGGCCACACTGAGTACATAAAATGAATCTCTCCAAATGGATTGACACCATCAGATGCCAATGAAAGTCTAACATTATGAGGTTCTTCTTTAAAAAATGGACAATTTTCTTCGATGTACTTAAATGCAGAACCATCTATAGGAATTCGAAGAACATCATCGCGACTTATGTTCTTTGCATGGAAATCCATAAATTGTGCTATACTTTTGCACTTGAACAACTGTTGGAAACATGGAATTATCATAATATAATGAAGAACTTTGCGAGGCACCTTCTTTGACGCTTTATTGGTTCAATATATACTTATTTGACACTATTTCTCCCTGCATGGAATTACTAATGAGTTGATCAATCTTTGTTACATAATTCTCTATTTGTATCCAGAACGATGGAAATGGCACAAAAATTCACAACAAGGGTATGTTTCTTGGTCATAATTTGTTGTTGATTTGTATGAAGGCTTTGACATGGACACCCACCATTTAGGATCTCTGGCCAATTTGAAACAATCTATAACAATGAAATATTTTATTGTTTCCTTTGAGCACTTGGATTTTTGAATGGAGGGAATGACCTATGATTTTTCGATGGAATGTTTTATTAGTAGCCTCAAGGATGAAATATGAGCTCAGGTCATAATGGCTCACCCCCATACTTGGATGGAAGCAATGAAACATGCCAAGGAGGCATAACAGGACATCTTGGCCCAAAGAAAAAAACACACTTTTTTTCTCCACCCTAAACCCACCACCATTTCCCCTCGAGCCACTCCTCTCAATGTCCAAAAATTAACATGGGCATAAAAGGTTGAATGCCAACTCAAGTGTCTCTAATATAATTGTGATGATAAATAATTTCCAGGGAACAAATTTAAAGAACAAAAAATCTTTATGGCCATTTCATAGGATGTTTATGATGAATATGTAAAAGTCTCTCCTAAAGCCAAGATACCCCAAACAGATAATATTTCACCACCTGCTGATCATCCCAAAGTTGAAACATTGATTTTGTTGAATGCTCTCATTGGTTTTTCTGCTCCTCAAACCCTCAAATTGATTGGTTACATTAAGCACTAGAAATTTATCATCCTATTTGAAAGTGGCAGCACTCATAATTTTATTCCTCTCTACCTTGCTCAAGAGGTCAATTGCTATATCCATTTTTTCGACAATTTTCAAATCATGATTGCCAACGGTGGTTCCATGAAATGTGGGGGGCGTTGTGAAAATGTGCACCTACAAATTGGTCAGTATAACATGAAATATCACATGTTTGCTATTGACATGGGTGGTTGTGACATTATGCTTGGTGTTGAATGGTTATGAACTATTAGCCCCATAACCATGGATCTTAAGGATATAACCATGCAATTCTAACATGAAGGGAAACAATATAAATTCCAAGGAATTACAATAGGGTCCCCATAGTTCATCGGTTACCACCACATGGAAACGTTACTCAAAAAAGGTCAATATGGCATCATTTTCCAAATCCATTCCATTCAATAATTTGGGCCACCCCCGATACATCCAAACCTTCAAGCTATCATTTTCCGCCATCCCACTGTTTTCCAAACTACCTACGGCCTCCCCCCCTCCCGTAGAGACCATGAACATTCCATTCCTTTAATCTCAGGAAATATTCCTCCCAATTATTTCCCTTGTCGTCATCCCTTTGCTTAAAAAAAATTAAATTGAGAAACTTGTCCAAGAATTGTTAGAAGCCGGTGTTATATGTCCCAGTACCAGCTCCTATTCTTCCCCAATTGTCATGGTCCTCAAGAAGGAAGGCACTTGGCGCGTGTATCCTGATTTTCATGCCCTTAACAAAATTACCATCAAATAAAAATTTTCCTTTCCCGTCATAGATTACCTTTTGGATGAACTTATTGGGGCTCAATACTTTACCAAAATTGACCTTCGTTCGGGCTACCACTAGATACATATGAAAGAGGAATACATCCCCAAGACTGCATTTTTCACTCATGAGGGCCACTATGAGTTCTTGGTTATACCCTTTGGTCTCTGTAATTCCCCCTCCACTTTTAAAAGTCTCATGAATCATGTAATTCGTCCTTTCCTCCATCACTTTGTGTTAGTTTTCTTTGATGATATTCTCATATATAATAAAATGTGGCTAGCCCATCTCATCCATGTAGATCAATTTCTCCATCACCTCTCCAAACACTAACTTTTCCTCAAATAGTCTAAATGTGCTTTTGGCACCTCTGAAGTTGAGTACCTGGGTCATTGTTGGAAAGGATGGTGTAAGGGTGGATCCAAAGAAAATTGAAGCTATGTAGAATTGGCCTCACCCTAAAAATATTAAAATTTTGCATGGTTTCCTAGGTTTAATGAGATATTATCACAAGTTTGTTGAAAATTATGGCAAAATTGTGGCTCCTCTCACAATTCTCCTTAAAAATAATTCTTTTAGTTGGATTCCAACAACTGCCCAATCCTTCCAAGCCTCGAAAGAAGTTATGTTCACTACTCCTGTACTAGCCCTACCTTAATTCACCAAGACCTTTGTTCTGGAATGTGATGCATCAGGGAGAGGAATTGGGGCAATCCTCATGCAAGATGGATGACCTTTGGATTTCACCAAAAAATAGTTTTTGGACTGACATTTGGGCCAACCAATTTATGAAAAGTAAATGTTGGCTATTTTTCATGCAATGGATCTCTAGCTCCCTTATCTATTGGGACAACGCTTCCAAATTAAGATAGATCATCAAAGCCTCAAGAAATTCTAGGAACAATGAATTTCAATCCTGGAGCAACAAAATTAGGTGACCAATATGTTTGGATATGATTATGAGATTGTTTATAAGAAGGGAAAAGAAAATGTGGTCGTTGATGATCTTTCTAGGAAATATGAAGATGAAGGGTCCCTCTTTTCCATCTCATTCATTATTGTTGACTGGCTTCAGGTTGTTCAAAAAGAATGGTTGCAAGACCCCAAAATTTCTAGCCTAATCCAAAAAATTCAACAGGATCCCTAAGTTTATCCAGGGTACTCTTGGCACAATGACTAGTTTCATTATAAAGGTCACTTGTATTTAAGAAATCAAACATCACTTAAATCCAAGGTGCTCTCTGATTTTCATTTCCCCTCTAGCAGGCCATTCAGGTTTTACCAACTCTTATGAATGGGTCAAGCGATCTTTCTTATGGGATGGTATGAAATATAACATCTGCACCTTTGTGGCCAAATGTGATACTTGTCAATGTTATAAGGGAGAGACCTTCAAACCTCGTGGTACACTCCAACCACTTTTTCTTCCATCTACTATTTGGACAAATATTTCTATGGATTTTATTGTTGGCTTACCCAAATCACAAAATAAGTTAGTCATCATGGTGGTAGTGGATCATCTTTCCAAATATGTTCATTTATGTTCTCTTCAAAACATGTTCACAACATCCACAATGGCTCAAATTTCTATGGATAATATCTTCAATCTCCATGGAATGCCTCATTCTATTGTTTCTGACCATGATCCCAGTTTTACCAACAATTTATGGAAAGAATTATTCAAGCTCCAGGGAACTCAGTTTGATCTTAGCACAACCTATCATCCCCATAATCATGGCCAACAGAAGTGGTCAAAATGTTTTTGAAACATATTTGAGGTGTTTTGCACCTGAAAGACAACATCAGTGGGTTCAGTGGTTACCCCTAGTTGAATGGAGGTACAACGCCTCTTACTATGATTCCCCTTGCATGACTCCTTTTGCAACAGTCTACAGATAGAGTCCACCATTGGTTCTCCCATACATACTAGGTGTCTCCAAGTTTCGAAAGATTGATCGTAATATTACCGTCATTCTGAACGTCAATTTGTTGAAGGGGGTCATGTGTTTCTCTATCCCCAACCACACAAAAATACTTCGCTCAAATCCCAACAATGTCATAAACTTGCACCAAAATTTATGGTCCTTATTCTATTCTCAAACGCATGGGGCTAGTGGCCTATTACTCAGATTTTCCCAGTCACTCCAAGCTACATATTTTTTTCATGTCTCATTTCTGAAGAAAGTGATTAGCACCAAATTCCACACCCAAAACATCCTACCATAGTTGGATGAATAAGGTTCTATTCGGTTGCATCCACAAGCCATATTGGAGTAGTGCGCGTCTTGGGGGATTGTTGGACAGGTAGTTTTGATACATTTTTCATGAAAAACCTAATTATGGAAGATGTGTGCAGAAGAAGAAGAAAGAAGACAAGGTAGTAGTGAAGTGTGCAGTAAAGACACATCTAGGCTCGAGAGTGTGAAACTGAGGCACATTCAGGGGTACAATGCGTAGTAAGAACATACAAAGAAGAATAATAAAGTAGATAATATAGAAACAGAAGAAAGCATGCAAAAATGAAGGATAACAGTTCAACATGCTAAAAGAAGCAAGATGCGCAAAAAAAGGAGAACAATAGTCGAAGTATAAAAGAAGCATGCATGTGTAAAACAAGGGAAAACAACCCCAATTAGTGAGTCAACATGCATTTTCATGAGTTGTAATAGGGTTTTGGGATGAGAAAAGTAGGGTTTTAAGCCATAGAATTCATGTATAAATATGTAATGGGTTAGGATAATAGGGGTTCTTATCTATCAAGAGTTCTTTTTTGGTAAGGAAAGTGATATAATAGGCTGAGAAGGAAAGATTCTATGTCTGAGTGTTAGGGAGATGTTCCAGAGAGAGAGAGAGGCTTTCACTGCAGAGCAGCTAGGAAAGATAGATAAAGAGATAGCAGGGTATCTATATTGCAAGCGTAGTGCACAATCCTAAGACTATTGTGGAAAGAATAATAAAGAAGCCATCCTTTGTGGACGTAGCCCAAAGTTGGGTGAAGAACATTAACTCTTGTGTTTGCTCATCTTTTATGTGATTGATCCTAAATATTCTCTTTATGCATGTTAGAATAGATATGTTTCTTACATGATAATTGTGCAATAGTATGAATCTTACATTAAATGGGCTTTGGTGAAATATGTTGTATAATGGTAATACTAAATTCACTAAGTAACTAAGGAAGAACAAATACAGAATAATGTGCATAGAAAAATTGAGTAAGAATGAATAAGATGATCACCTCCCATTCCCTTACTACTACAGAATATTGGTTACTGTAGCCCCAATAGATGCCTCAGGTGAGACTTCACTTGCATGCAAGTGATGCTGAAAGGGTCGGTGTCTGAAGGGTTTTGTTGGTTAAGATAAGTTTAACCTAGGGTCTTACATCTGTGCACCAACAAATGGTTCCGTTGTTGGGACCCAGAATCTGTGATTGAGGGAATGTTTTGGAGGCCGACTAAGAAATAAATCTCAGAATGTTTAGAAGGGAAGGAATGAGAGTTTTCTCGGAAAGAGAATAGAAACCCTCATATGAGTGATGAGAAATGGATGCAAAGGTATGTGTACCTAGATTTGCATGATATTTTCTCTAGCAAATTTTTTATTATTTTGACTGAGTGGTTAGAAATATTAGTGGAGAATATTGGAAGTTACCAAACCACAACACTGAGAAATTTGACTTCGGAGTTGGTAAGACAACTGAGTTTTGTAAGTAACAAAAATTCTTATGCAGTTGATTTATGGTTGGAAAGTATATTGGGATGATATATTACATCATTTTTAGTAGGTTATACAGAGACATATAGTGTTGTAGAAACATAATTCCTCAAAGGTCCATGCAAAAGGTTCATGAAATCGTCGGGTATGTGGATAAATATGTTTTTGTGTGACAAGTGTGTGATGACAATGGAGTCCGATTGCTAAGGGGATTTGCGCACATAGGGGAATCAAGCGATGAAAAGATTATAGTTTGAGGACGAGAGAGAATGAAGGAATAAATGAATAAGGAAGGGAGGGACTGAGGATGTAGAGAACTGAAGAGATTGTATCAGAGGAAGAAGATGAGTTTGGAGTATTGTGCAATGGAAGGAGGTACAAGAGGTGAAATACTAGGGTTTGGAAAGGAAAGTCGTGTAGTGAGCCAAAGTGGAGAGGACCTTGCACAATAGTCCAAATCATAGAGATACCACACATAAAAAGGAGAGGAAGAGGGGCTCCATACCAGTCCTATAATAGAAGAGCCATTAATTCCTACTTAGACTGGATCTTGTGTCGAATCCATGACCCCATGTGTGTCACCAAAATCTGAGATAACAATTGAAGACTTATCAAAAACACTTATAGTTAGCAAGGGAGCACAAAGTAGTAGAAATTAGAGCACTCGAAGAAATGCGTAGAGTCTGTGTCAACCCACATTGCCTAGAGGAGGTATTACATAAAGAAACATAGCAGGGGTAGAAAACACCCTCAGACTACTTGAGTTCCAGGGAGTTGGGTCAAAGGACCCAAAAAAACATCTATTTTTCTGCAAGACAATTTGGGTTGCAAAGAATGTCCAGGATGAGGCCGTAAAAATTGCGCAGTTGGAAAAAACACTTATAGGTTGTGCGTTAGTCTGGTACATGAAGTTGTAGAGTACCACACCTACAAGAGTAGCCAAGAATTTGGCAGAGATAAGACAAGCATTGTTGAAAGAGTTCAAGAAGCCAAAGTCTGAGTCACAGTACATTACAGAGTTGAAGGAAATTAAACAGGTGTAGACTGAATTAGTTTGGGATTATGAATAATGTTTTAAGGATCTTATGGGTAGGAAGACATTCCATATCCCTAATCAACAACATCAAGAATGGTTTATTGCAATGCTTCTACCACACATTCACAAGATGTTGATTCAACAAAAGGTTGTGTTGCAACCTGAAGTTTTGGAGATTGTAATAAAATTGGAAGCATCCCATGTAAAAGAGAGTGAAGGGATGGTGAAAGTCCATACACACTTATCTTCCCTGACAATTCAATTGGAAGAACTCAAAAAAGGAAAGGAGAAATGAGAATAAGTCTGGTGTACCAAGTGTAGGACTAAAGGCTACCACAAGTACAAATTCATAGCGTTCGCTCAGTATTTGTTGACTAGAGAACCAAACCCAATACTAGGAGGGGGATATTGTGAAATATGTCATAAATGGGGACACCATCTGACTGAGTGTCCATTACTGTAGAATTATCAAAGTATGCCAAGGAACTTTTTTTGCAATTTTTGGAAGTCAGTTTGGCATGAAGAGAAGGATTTTTGTGTGTTCGATTTGATGAGGGAGCACACTTAAAATATGTACATGATTCAAGAGGAGAATGTTACGACAGAAGGAGGTGGTACACAATATAATAATCAGAGAGGATTTAATCCAGGAAATAGAGGAAATTTTGGCAGAGGTCGAGGAAGAGGAAATTTTGGCAAAGGAGGGAGAGGGCCAATAATATGTTATAATTGTAATCAACCAATACACTTAGCTCATTAATTCCTGAATCCATGTACAATGTGCACATACTGTAGAGCACTAGACCATGCAACATAATATTGTCCTCAACTACTTGCGAAATGGCAGGAAAGAGGGAATCAAAACCATAATCCAAATTAGAATGTACAGAAAAAATCAGCGGAAAAATGCAATGAAGGACATAGAATAGCAATTGTTACGCGCGAAGGAAATAGAATCAACGTTGATGCACTGAACTGAGGGAAGTGGGTTGAGAAATGGGTAAGGAAGTCAGTAGGACCTATGCCAACATTCAACCCTCAACAATAAAAGGAGAAGTATCATAGGGCAAGAAACAAGATACTAGGGTCAAATTTGGTAACCTCAACATCATCTAAGCCTCATGTCAGAGATTGCGTTATGCCAAAAAGGCCACTTGGGAAGGTAAGAACTCTAAGAGAAATCCTGAGAAGTTGTGTAGAACTAATGAAAGATGAAACTTCGTTGAATTCACTATACTAAATGATTGATCATTGTGTGCAAGGAAGGAAAAATATGATTACACTGAGAGTAGTGAATCATGTATCACACAGAAAGAGGACCAAGCTAGTGTGACAAAGACATATATTTCTAAGCTAGTGTGGCAGATACCTTATAGGTTAAATCGTAAGTACAAAGAGAAGGAGAAAGAAAAAATAGACAAAATCTTGGATGCAAGGATCATTGAACCAGTGGTGGAATCAGAGTGCATAAGTTCAATGGTAGTGCAAGGCAAGAAAACCATAGGAATTAGGATTTGCATAGACCTAAGGAAGATGGATGATGGATGTTTACATGATCCATTTCCCACACCATTCACACATGAGGTCCTGGAGAATGTAGGAGGGAAAGAGACTTATTCTTTCACAGATGGATTCTTAGGATAAAATCAGATCAAAATTACGCAGGAAGACCTGTACTACATTTGCGACAGAGTGGGGAAGTTATCAATATATAGTAATTCCCTATGGATTGGAGAATTTCCCTAGTAGTTTTTTCAAGACTTGTGGTTGTAGCATTTAAGGATTTTGTTCATAAGTTCCTTGAAGTATACTTAGATTATTGGACTGTGTTTAGTCTACTAAAGGATCACATAGAAGTACTCAAGTTAATGTTGGATAGGTGTAGACAATGTCAGTTGTCATTGAATTTGAAGAAGTGTATTTTTTGCGAACCGTTTGGAATTTTGTTGGGCCATGTGGTTTGCAAGCAGGGATTACTAGTGGATCTGACCAATATTGTAGTGATTCTATATTTACAACCACCTACATCAGTTAGACGGTTGAGGAAACATATGGGTCACACAGGATGTATATAGAACATTTTGCGCTAAAATAATTAATGAACAAGCTGGTGTTGTGGGGGGAACATGCAGATGGTTATTGTTGTTTCAAGAATACGATTTTGAAGTTGTTTTGAAACCATTGAAGTTGAATGGAGGACCTGATCATTTATTGCGCATATTATCAAGAGAAGATGCAGGGAATTTAGATGAAAACTTACTGGATGCATAGTTATTTTCATTTAAGATGGTGGATGACTTCTTTGCAGACATTTTACAATTTCTAAGTACAAGAGTGGCCCCTTCAAACATGATAGTTGCGCAAAAGAAATAATTAGTGGTTAAAGCAACATATTATCAATGGATTGTAGGAAACTTATACAATTTGGATGTAGATGGAATATTGAGACGAAGTGTGCATGAAGCGCATGAAGGGATTGTAGGATGACATTATGCAGGTAAAGAGACTATGCAAAAGATCTTATGTCCAGGGATCTAGCAGCCCAAAATTCATAAGGGTGTTAATGAATATTGTTAGTCATGTGATGTATGTCAAAGAGTGGGAAAACCATCCAGAAGGGATGAAATGCCTATACATCCATAGTTACGTTGCAAGCATTTGATAAATGGGCAATAGACTTTGCAGGGAAAATCAACCCATCAAAAAATAAGATCAGGGGTAAGGTACATAATCACTGCGATGGAATATTTTACCAGATGGGAAAAAGAAGCACTGGTCGTAGACTGCATTGCAGACACTTCTGCGCTATTTCTATTTGAGAATGTTGTCACACGATTTGGATATTTATGCATATTACTCAATGATCAAGGAGCACACTTTTTGAATAAAAAAATTACAACATTGACTAAGAAATTTCAAATCATCATCAGAAGAGCACCCCATATCATCCCTAGGCTAATGGGACAGTCGAAGCGTTTAATAAAATTCTGGAAAATGATTTAACAAATATCTGTGACATAAGCAGAGATGATTGGGACTTAAGGGTTCCTACAGTTTTATGGGTCTACATGAATACAAGAAAAATTTTGACAGGGCAGACACCTTTTAGGTTGTTCTATGGGAAATAAGCAATAATGTCGATGGAGTTTATTCTACCTAGCATGTGTGTTGTGGAAATTACTGATCTTTCAGCTTTCACACAATAGAGGAGATATTTTCACAGTTGGTAGAAATTGAGGAAGATCGGTTTGTCACAGGATTCCACCAAAAAGTTAGAACGAAAGTGAGAAGGAATGGCATGATAGACACATTAAACATAAAAAGTTTCAAGTGGGGGACTTGGTATTACTCTATGACAGTACGTTTATGCAACATCTAGGAAATTTTTGAATGCATTGGTTAGGTCCATATGTAACTCAACATGTGATAGAGGCAGGTGCTACACAATTGGAAACCTTGAATGGAGAATTCCTTGGAGGAATGGTGAATGGAATTCAGATGAAACTCTATAGAGACAGTCCACCGTCTGGGTAGTAATATGAACTACACCAGAACATATGCATCATAGTAATTTTACTATAGTAGAATGGTAAAACACAAAAAACCAAATAAAAAGTGGAAAGGGGAAGAAATAAAATAAAAAAGTCGGCAAAAATAAAATAATACACAGGGAAAGGTGAAGAAAGAAATGCATGACATGGAAGAAAAGTTCACATCCCTGACTGCTCAAGGTGTAGAAGAAATTGTGGGAACAGAGGAATAAATAATAAAGGAAGTTGCGACAGCTAAGGACACTTCCCACAATTTCATAGAAGTATGGAGGAGCGCGCAATAGGCCTGAGTGGCTTGGAATGAGCCACAGGTGAGTGTTGGGGCCCTATTGGACAGGCAATTTTGATATAGTTTTCATGAAAATCCTAAGTATGGAATATGTGCGGAATAGAAGAAGAAAGAAGACAATGTAGGAGCAAAGTGTGTACTAAAGGAACATCCAGGCTCAGAATTACGTAGTTGAGGCACATTCAGGGGCACAATGCCTAGTAAGAACATACAAAGCAGAAGAATAAAGAAGAGAATAAAGAAAGAGAAGAAAGTGGGTGAAAAGGAAGGATAAGAGTTTGGCATGCTAAAAGAAAAAAGATGCGCAAAAGCAGGAGAACAACAATCCAAGTACAAAAGAAACATGTAGACGTAAAAGAAACAAAAGTAATCTCAATCAGTGAGTCAACATGAGTTGTCATGAGTTGTAATAGGGTTTTGGGATGAGCAAAGTAGAGTTTTAAGCCCTAGAATTCATGTATGACTATGTAATGGGTTGGGAGAATAGGGGTACCAATCTGTCGAGAATTCATGTTCAATAAGGAAAGTGATAGAATAGGATGAGAAGGAAAGAGTTTATGTATGAGTGTTATGGATATGATGCAAAGAGAGAGATTCTTGCACTACAGATCGGCTAGGAAAGATGGAGAAAGAGATAGTGTGGTATCTCTATTGTAAGCACAGTTTGCAAGCCTAAGACTATTATAGAAAGAATAAAAAAGAAGCTAGTCATTGTGAACGTAGCCCAAAGTTGGGTGAACCACATGAACTATTATGTTTTCTCATCTTTTATGTCATTGATCCTGAATATTCTCTTTATGCATGTTAGAACAGATTTGTTTCTTCCATGATAATTGTGCAATAGTATTAATGTTATAGTAAATGTGTTTTGGTGCAATCTGTCGTATAATGGTAATACTAAATTCACTAAGTAACTAAGGAAGAACAAATAAAAAATAATGCACACAAAACAATTGAGTAAGAATGAATAAGATGATCACCTCCCATTCCCTCACTAATGCAGAAGCTCGGTTCCTGCAAGCCCAATAGATGTCTCGGGCGAGACTTCACTTGCATGCAGATGATGTCGAAAGGGTCAGTGTCTTAAGGGTTTTGTTGGTTGAGATAACTTGAACCTAGGGTCTTACACCTATGCACCAACAACTAGCGAGAGTGTCGCCTCCATCAACGCACCATGAAGGAATTTTTCATTCACTGGAAGGATATTTCACTAGAAGATGCCACTTGGGAATCAGATACCATTCTGCAACAGTTTCCTCATCTTAAGCCTTGAGGACAAGGCTCTTTTTCAAGGGGGAGGGCATGTTAGGGACCTAACCCCTTACATAGATAGAATAATATATTTTCCATGTAATAAAGGCCGACATTAGTTAATAAGGCCTAAATATATTTTCCATGTAATAAAGGTCGACATTAGTTAGTAAGGCCTATTTAATAATTGTGAACAAGTCAATGTAAGAAGACCTAATAGAAGCTTCAACTTCTAGAAAGACCTTCCTCTAGAATGTTCTTTAGAAAAATGAAATAGTATAAATAAGAGTAGGAGGCATGATAAATCTTGTCTTGAGAATTATTGTAATAGAACTCTGCTTTGTTGGATGTTTCCCCCTCGAAGAGGAAAGTGAACAATGTTTTCTTTGAATAAAGGTATTATTTTTTGTATTGCTCTTCTCAATATTTTGTTATTCCATTGATATTTGTTGAATATTCCTATTTCTACATATTATATTACATCTGGTACTTTACAATCAACTTGGTCTAATGTGTTGTTAGGTTATAGTGTGTTTACTTAGTATGCATTAATATACATTTGTAGTTAGGTAATTCGACGATCACAATATGTTCCCAACATAGAGTGATTCGATGACTCATATTCTCCTCAATCTCAATGGATACATTGATCCATGACTTAACACCTGATTGGTCCATGATCTCTATTTAAAGGGCATGGAGGGTCATTTGCCGATCATCGATAGTGAGAAAATTTCTTGTAAATATATTTGTAATATTTTCTTTTGCATTAATAAATTGCTCTAAGTGGCCATGTTGGTTGGGGTCATGGATGTTTCCCCATAGGGGTTTTACCACCTAAAACCATCGGTCTGCTGATCTTTGATATGGTTGTGTGAGTGGTTATTGAAGTTGTTCATCCTTTATTGGAATACCCGTGTTTTCGAATATAGATGCACTCATTGAGTGCATTCTTTCTCATACTTTTATGCATGTTCATCCTTATGCTCATTGTTGGCGTCATCTATTCACTCCATCCTTTATTGTGCCAAAGTTGCATGTTACACCATCATGTCATGCTCATACTTTTCCACCCATGCTTCCTTTGGCCATGCTTTCCCATTGTTTTTTGCTCATGTTTTTTCACACGTGCATTCTTTTTTCTATGCTTTCTTATACCACAAGTTTAACGATTACACACCAACAATGTTCATCTTTAAATATTTCATTTATGCTCTTGCATCATTTATCATTAACCCACATGACCTTTTTATAATGGACACCCTTAATGATTGAATCATTGTAAAAGTATGAATGGTCAAACTACACACTTTTCCTCTTCCTCAATGCACACTTGGATTTCCAACTTCCACTAAGGCCTCTTAACCACTTAGACTCTAATAATGCACTGAAAATTGAAACACATTTAAAATACCATGGTAGTGAAACTTTAAGAGCTATTAGTAATGATTTAGATAAATTTATTATCAGAACTCTCAAAACCAATAATATTATTTCCAATACATGTGATCATACATATTTACACTAATTTATGTCAATACCTTCCTTTTAACCAAATTATTTTGGAGAATGACAATATACACCAAACTAACCTTAGGAATACAAAAATAATTATTTCTAATGCCATATTCATTGTAACCATGGATATGTAGTGGCCTGTTTTCCAAAAGAAAAATCTTTACAAACTACCAATGGGAAAAACAAAAGGCTTTTTGGTGGAAATGTTTAAATATGAACCATCATTATCATTAAACATCAACCAGTGCCACTATTTCATTTCTATATAGAGGTGAAAATAACACTAAAATAACTATTATTCCATAAGCAACAAAGAGAAAAATAGACATAAATTAAATTTTTAAAATTAATTTTTTTTTATATCTAGAGCTATTATTGACTAGGAATGTGTTAAATTTTAAAATGCCAAAAATACTAAAATGTAATAGTAGGCTCACATATAATATATGTGAGCAGGCTCACATATGTTATATGTGGGCAGACTCACATATATTATATGTGAGCCGGCTCACATATAATATATGTGAGCCTGCTCACATATATTATATGTGAGCCGGCTCACATATAATATATGTGAGCCCGCTCACATATATTATATGTGAGCCGGCTC
>ML803343.1:661518-672168 GCA_009831015.1 Picea engelmannii | reverse complement strand
ATGATAAAAAATAAGAAGGGGTCAAACCTTCTAGGAGCAACAACTTAAGTTGTTCATGGGGTCGAATTAACCCAAGGAGAAGATAAGACTTCTAGAAAGTCAAAGATAACCTAAGAAGGCAATTCGACTTAACCAAAGGAAGCTTCCAAAGGATAAGGATAACCCAAGATTGAAGATCCCAAGAAGAACGAATTAACCTAACTTAAGATCAGATCCAAAAGCACAAGAAGGAAAAGAGAAGCATTTCACTACACACAAGAAAACATTCAGCAAACCCTAGTCACCACATCTAGCATTGAGCAAGGTTTTTATGACTTACTTTGATGGATTTGATCTACACTTTCAAGAGGGAATAGGGGATGATCTTGGGATAATTAGAAATTTCTCATCCTCCTCTACAGAACGTTCCAAGAGACAATTTTTCAGCAAGAAGATACAATCCAAGAAAGGGTTCGATCCAGTTTTCAACCAAAAAACATAAGTCAATTTTGGAAAGGGTCAATCTACATTTTGAGAAGGAATTTTCCAGGATGTTAAATACCTTCTTGTATCCCTGCATAAGGAGAGTGGAATGAAAAAATAATGACCTCATTTGGAGCATCCAACAAGGAGAACGAATTCTCCAAAGTCAGGACTGCAGAAAATTGTCAGAACTGCAGAAACATTACGGCCCTACCAGATCTATAGTTTTCCAACCAAAATCTAGTCAAGAATTGGGTTAAGTATTATCCACAATTTTGGTCATCATGATGATTTAATGATGATGGAAAAATCAGGCTCTTCACTAGAACACTTTACTGAGAAAAGTTACCTTTGTCTGCTTCCAGAAATCATATTTTTAAGGGAGGTTCGCAGGCTACCTATATATTTGCCTGTGAGAATGCATGATTCTCGCAGGATGAATTAAGATGGGGTGCGAGAATTTCGCACTGTACCTAAATATCAAGGTGCGAACATCTTATAAAGGAAGGAAAAAGATAAATTCTCGAACTTTCTAGAAGGGAATCTTCTAGAATGATGAGTTGGCATTCGAATGGTTATCTAAGTACTGGTTTTCCTGATATCTTGGGATCATTCCTATCCAAGTAACTAATCTATTCTCTCTTATATATTGAGGGGAATGCTCATGGAAAAGGTTAGAAGCAAACTAGCAAGAGATTGATTGGAGAATTAGTGGAAGATTGTATGAAGGACTGATGCTACAACAGCTAGAGAAACCAGCAAGGTCATCAAAAGTGGTTGATTTTCTTCATGCATGAGCAAGTGTGTGTGTCAGACCTAGGAGCCATTGAAAGGAGGCTTGCAACATCAAGGCTCAGGTTGTAAGTTTTGATTTCTATCAATATAATACAGTAATGTGTCCCTTTCCCATAAAGTTGATTGCACTTTATTACATAACTCCTTGATCATATGTATAGATTAACTGTTGAATATATTGAGTTGTTTTCACTTCGATTGGTTTGAGTTGTCTTGGTCTGGACTGCACAAGAGCATTGGAGCGAAATTGGTACAACAAAGACCTAAGGAAGCGATCATACGGTATGTTCATGATTCTTGCCTCCTAGTTCATTCAATAGTTAAAATCTAGGGAAAGAGTATCATTTTGTCCTGTTTTGTTCTAGATCCAGGTGGATCTAGGGAGATTGGTTTGTGTCCGCACTTACAGATTAATCCTGAAACAAAATTGGCGACTCCACTAGGGAAACATTCCCTTTTTCTTTATGGTTTTTGAGTTTTTCTGCGACCATTTTCTCTAGTTTCATTTTTCTCCTGTCTTGTCAGTCTCCGTGTCTTCAGGATATCCTGATAGACTTACTGGGTTCAGAAGCCTGTTTGAATTTTACTCCATTTTTCAAACTTTTGGCATGTTCGAAAGTTCTCGCACTGTGTTCCATTACAACCTACGAGAACTGGTCAGGTTTGCACTCTGCTTATAGGGTTCAGTGCGAGGTGTTCGCACCTTCCTCAAAGGTTGCCTGCAAAAATATTATATTCTCGCACTGTGTTATACAGCTTGCATGTGAACAGTCTTTTTCAAAATTCTTGAATTTGAGGTTTGGTTTTTCTGACCGCCCAGAATGGTTGGAATACCTCTTATGAGCCTTTTGGATATTTGATTGATATAGTTCTTTCTTTTGTTTGCATGCTCAAATAATTTTGGGGTTTCAAGGTTTTCCTTGACTTTGGTGGCTTAACTTTCATTTCTCGACTCTTCTGACAAAACCATTCTTTCTGACTTCAGATTCTGAATGTGTTTGATTTGTTGAGATCCAGTGATTGGTTGAGAGTTACGTTTTCTTGGTTTTTCTCTTTTTGCTTTGTTTTATTTTGAAGGAGTAGGCTCTTTCTTTGAGTGTCTTTCAATTACAAAGCATGTGTTTTCTTTAGAATTGTTTAGGGAAAGATCAGATTTCTTCTGAATAGTTCGCTTTAAAAGAAAAACTTTTAGTTTGGGTTTCTTTGTTTTAAGAAAGTTCATTATTGATTTTAGTGAAACTTTTGAAACAAAAATATTTAATTTATTGCTTTATATTAGATTGGGGGCATCCTTGCATTTGTAGTAGTGAAATTGCATGATTGATATTGATGAGTTTAATATATTTTGGGACATTGTGCATATGGGAATGATAAAATTTTTCTCCTTCTCGTAGCATAGCTTTCATCGAAATGAAAAGTTTTCATCTTCATATATTTGCATAATTTTTGAGTCGGTCAAAACACCATATTGTTCATGCCATTTTCCTTTTGAGTAACAACAACCATGAAATAAAGCGCTTATAAAAATTGATTAGACACCTTTTTTATCTTTTCTGGTAGCAAACCTACATTAGATTAGTTGTAGGTCTTTGGAATAGGTGTGAAAGATAACTTTCCAAAGCTACAAACAAACATAGAATCTTGTGATAAGGAGAGTTAAATCCATTTTCAATATACTGTCCTGGGAAGCCCTTCTCACACAAGGGTCAAGCACTAGGTCGCATTGGTGTTGGCAGAGTTACTCACCCTGCTTTGTTGACATCAGTGTAGAGATTCCACGTATTACGGGGATCACTCGGAGATATACCCACAATGATGAGTGGAAGCCTTTTGAGTTGATTTCGGGCTAGATACCCTGCCCTTGCGTGTGGATCAGACTGTCGACTGTCCCCCCAGGCTTTATTGTTGTTGGTGGTAACCTTAGTGGCCTATATTTCTAGGTTCTTTACACGAGGTGACTATGGAGGGGCAAGTCTTCACGGTACCTGGAATCGACGTTGGCCAAACTCACTCGGGCTCCTTGGAGGGTATACCCACGATTATGTGTGGGAGCTTGCACCAGGGTGTAAGTTAGTTAAGCAGGTCGTCAACGTAACTTTTCCACCCGCTCTATCTCAGCCCCTTCTTACTTTGTTCCCGCGACATTGGATTTCATCACCAACTAGTGCGTTCATGGTGAGAAGGTTTTGTTTGTTTGCTTGCTTCCTAGATTTTTAGCATGTGTTGTTTGTTTTCCCTAATGGACTATAGATTGGATTTATTTAATGGCGTCAGTTCCTGAAATGACCAATGAAGGAACCTTTTCTCCAGGGGAACCTTTTGTTTTTCCTTCTTACGGAAACATTGGTCCTCCTCACATCGCTACTTTGAGCCTTCTAGGTCTCACAATTGGATTGTCGGTATGGTTGTTTTCCACTCAGGTAATCCCGAATGCAGTAAGTGCTTCGGTCGTAAGCACTTCCCCCAAAGAACATAAACTTCATGTTGATCCTTCACCTTCTTCACCAATAAGGTCTTATTCGCCTTCTTCACTTGCAAGGTCACCTTCCATTCCATCTTCTTCATCGAGCGAAAGTTATGAAGCTAGTAACTCGGTAAATAAGAAGAAGAAGAAAAGGAAGAATAAGAAGAAGAAAGTTAAACATGGGTAAAAACCTCCAACCACTGTCAAACATGTTGGAAAACAACCAGTTACTGTTAATCATGCTGGGAGTGTTGATGATGTCAAGATGACCCAAACAAATCGTAAACCCAAGTACCCTTGTAGGCTTTGTAAGGGTAGCCACCTTCTTAAGGATTTCCCTGGTCTATCCAAGGTTATAGAAGCATGGTCTACACACCCTCGCCAACCCGTGTCTTCAGCCTCTGAACAACATGCTGATGGTTTCCCGTCAACTAGTCATGATATAATTGGGAAGAAGAAAAGTAGAGCCAAGTTCCCATGCATGTTATGCAAAGGGAGTCATCTCACTCACCTTTGCCCTCGTATGGACAAAGCCTTTAAATTATTGGAAGACATGACTATTTCACAGCCTCAACTTCCAGCTGCTTATCGCAAGCTTTCTCTCAACCCACCTGTAGTTGATGGAATGATCACTCCGGTCCCTTCACTGGTCAATCCGGTTGATCATGTCGTCAATCTGGTCACGTCTTTAGTTGAACCAGTTGACAAAGTGGTTGATCCGATACCATCCTCGGTCAACCCCACTCTCTCGTTAGAGAGTGAAACCCAAGCGGTCGATTTGTTTCCACCTGTCGACCCCATTCTCCCCTTGGAAAATGAAACCCAAGTGGTCGATCTGATCTCATCATCAGTCGATCCTACTCTCCCGCTAGAGAGTAAACCTGATACTGCCCACGTTTTTCTCATTGATACAGACTCTACCGTGTCGAGAGGTATTCCTCCTTCTCTAGTAGGACCCCCTCCAAGTAATGAGGCCATCCGTTTTGATTGGGATGTGTTAACTGGACCTCGTCTTCCCTCTTACATTCCTTTCTAGATTACAGTACAGGTTTGTGGTCAGGACGTTACCAAAATGTTGATAGATGAAGGTTCGTCTGTTAGTATTTTGTCCTCTATTGCTTGGAAAGCATTGGGTTGTCCTTCACTTGCGTCGGTTACGCAGAATCTGTTAGCTTTTAACAGAAGAGCTAGTCAACCTTTAGGGACCCTTCCTCAGTTTCCTGTAACTTTGGGAGGGAAAACTGTCTTTATTGACGTCATGGTAGTCCAAGATTCCTTGGATTTCTCTTTACTCCTTGGGCGAGATTATGTTTATGCCATGAAATTTGTTGTGTCTACTCTTTTTCATGTGATATATTTCCCTCACGACGGATGGGTTGTGACTGTTGATCAACTTTCATTCATTGACCCCGCTTGGATTGCCTCCCTGAATGGTTCTTGTATGCAGACAGTATCATCCCTGCCACAGGTCAATTATGTGGCGTTGTCACCCATGGCTTCAACTTCTGATGACTTAGATCCATTAGTTGACATGGTGATCTCTTCGATAGGGTTGTTAGAGCCTGATCTCTTTACTCCTGTCACGACCCTCGACATGGTGTCCTTCCAGAGTGTGTTTCTTCCTTGTAGTGAAGACCTCTTGGAAGCCATGACCGAGTTTTGTCCTTTGACATTGTGTCATTCCAGAGCATTGTCCTCTTGGAATCCATGATCAAGAATAGGTTTCGAGGATAGATTTTGCATCTCTGTGGCAACCTCGTTAAAAAATGAAATAGAGGTTCCGAGGATAGTTTTTCATCTCTGAGGCAACCTCATTAAAAAATGAAACAGAGGTCTTTGAGCATGGTTTTTTGATTTCAAGCTCGTTAAAAAATGAAACCACTTATGAGGATAGTTTTTTGCGTCTCTGTAGCAACCTCATTAAAAAATGAAACAGAGGTTATGAGCATAGTTCTTGTTTTTGTGTCAAGCTCGTTAAAAAATTAAATAGTTTTCCCCCTCTCTATTTGAGTCAAGTCCTTCATCTAGTATTTGAAGCTTCATTTCATTCTCCTTTGCAGTTGGATGAAACGAAGCTTGGGGGGCATTTGCCTCAGCCTCTAGACTTCATGTTGAAGTAGAGCCGCTAGTTTCTTAAGCTGGGGGCTAAGTACAAACCATGCGTTGGGAAGTTACAAGCATAGTTTTCTATGGTTCAAGCTTGTGTAAAAATGAAACCACCTCAAGCATAGTTTCCTCTGGTTCAATCTTGCATAAAAATGAAACCAAGTCCAAGCATAGTTTTGTTTAGATTTTAAGCTTGTGTAAAAATTAAATCTATCCCAAGCATTGTTTTGTTTTGTTTTAAAGCTTGCGTAAAAATAAAAACAATCCCGAGCGTAGTCTTTGTCCATTCTCGCGCTCGAAAATACATGAGAACGTGATTGAGCATAGTTTTATCGCTTTTTCGGGATCACCGTGGTTATACGAAAAAGGAACCCCCCTGGAGTTTTCTTTAAGATCTTTTCAGACTCTCTAAACATGAAACGATTGTCGAGCGACCTTGATATTTTCACGCTCGATAAAGTATTTGAAGTACGCGTCCTTCGAGCGATAGTTTAACCCTTTTTCGGTCTCATCGAACTAATTTACGAAAAAGGAACTGAGAGAGTTCTCTTTTAAGTGTTTTTCTAAACTCTATAATCTTGAAAAACTTTCAAGTTTACTATCTTTGGACTCGTTAAACAAACATTGACAGACCCATAATGGGACCGAACCACTCCTTCCTAGGGTTTGTTAAAAATAATCTGAGGGACTTGTCCGAATGATGAGCTTATATCAATAAGCATATGTGATCCTATTCAAGATTGCGTAAAAATAAAGAGGTACTTTCCAGAAATGGTGGGGGAAAATTTGGGAAAGGAATATGTTTCATCTTTGTATTGATTGGCAGTAAGTGTCGCTCTTGAACATGACACCCCCTATTCATCATTTGAAGCTGGTTTGAGAAATCCATTTGTCTCTCTTTCGATTAATTACAAGGTCATTCCATGTGTCGTCTTTGAGTCAATACTGCCAAATCATTGGTCGTGTCGTTCATATGTTCAAGAGAAGTCCATCTGAAACCTATATTGAGTAGGCCATCTGCAGTTATCCATTCTCTCTGTGTTGGTATTCCCTGTGTCCAAAGTCCAATTGCTACATGCTCTGTTTCACCTTCAAACTCTGTTACTCATTTCGTGTCATTGATGGGGGATACATCAAGGCCCTCCTGTGACGAGTTTTGTTCTGTCGACTTCAACACATTATCCAGAATCAAGACTTAGAAATTATTTAGTACCTTGGAGCTTGCATGCCTCAATGGCAAGTTTCCTCGCTTTCGACAGTCGGTTTACATCATTGACCCCTGATCGAAAGATTCCGTCGGATGTTCGACATCAACTCATTTATTCACACTCAGTGGATTGTACTATGGTACCTTGGGAGTCATTGACATCAATGGTGATTTCCCTCGCACTTGTTAACGATTACATCAATGAACGGTAATCAAGTGGTTTCTGCCATGTTCGACTTCGACACATGTAATCACATGGTTAGATTCATACTTTGGGAGATGATATTGAAGACCCTGGATATTGTCTTAGTGATCCAGGTTGCGATGGAGTATGTATAATTTGTGACACATAGATCCACTATGTATGTTTCGTGGCTATTTCATCTTGATTTGAAAATTTATCGCATAGATCCACAATGTATTCAGGTGGCTATGCATTATGGGAATGCCTACCTCAGCATTGGTATATATGATATTCTGCAGATGCTTGGATGTTTGCAGGTTTTCGATTAGATGCGCTCTTGGTTCTTGACACACACATGCAGCTTACAAAGTCTATCGACTGTCACTGGTTCCAATCTCAGAATTTGGGGGGCATTCTGTTATCCACAATTTTGGTCATCATGATGATGTAATGATGATGGAAAAATCAGGCTCTTCACTAGAACACTTTCCTGAGAAAAGTTACCTTTGTCTGCTTCCAGAAATCATATTTTTAAGGGAGGTTCGTAGGCTACCTATATATTTCCCTGCGAGAATGCATGATTCTCGCAGGCTGCATTAAGATGGGGTGCGAGAATTTCACACTGTACCTAACTATCAGGGTGCGAACATCTTCTAAAGGAAGGAAAAAGATAAATTCTCGAACATTCTAGAAGGGAATCTTCTAGAATGATGAGTTGGAATTCGAATGGTTATCTAAGCATTGGTTTTCCTGATATCTTGGGATAATTCATATCCAAGTAACTAATCTATTCTCTCTTATATATTGAGGGGAATGCTCATGGAAAATATTAGAAGCAAACTAGCAAGAGATTGATTGGAGAATTAGTGGAAGATTGTATGAAGGATTGATGCTACAACAACTAGAGAAACCAACAAGGTCATCAAAAGTGGTTGATTTTCTTCATGCATGAGCAAGTGTGTGTGTCAGACCTAGGAGCCATTGAAAGGAGGCTTGCAACATCAAGGATCAGGTTGTAAGTTTTGCTTTCTATCAATATAATACAGTAATGTGTCCCTTTCCCATAAAGTTGATTGCACTTTATTACATAACTCCTTGATCATATGTATAGATTAACTGTTGAATATATTGAGTTGTTTTCCCTTCGATTGGTTTGAGTTGTCTTGGTCTGGACTGCGCAAGATCATCAGAGAGAAATTGGTACAACAAATACCCAAGGAAGCGATCATACGGTATGTTCATGATTCTTGCGTCCTAGTTCATTCAATAGTTAAAATCTAGGGAAAGAGTATCATTCTGTCCTGTTTTGTTCTAGATCCAGGTGGATCTAGGGAGATCGGTTTGTGTCTGCACTTATGGATTAATCCTGAAAAATTAAGGAAGAAAGAAGAAGTCCTTGGGAATTTATATTTACAAGTATTTTCTCATATCTAACAAGAAACAAATGAAAAAGGTCTCTAACCGTCCTCTCTCTCTCTCTTTGATGTACTATAACGCCCCTTGAGAGTTTGATTGTATCTCCTGCAAGCTTATTACTTAATAAAATAAATAACTTTTGTTGGGGTTTTTATCCCTATATAGGGTTTCCCCAGTGTAAATGTGGTGTTGATGTGTATTCTCTTTATTTGCGCTACTATGGTTATTCAATATTGATTATTTTGTGAAGGCTGGAATCAAAGTGTTGAAAGAAATTTAAAAGAATATGTACATATTATATCATGCTCATAAATTTAACATGGTATCAAAGAAAAGGCTGTAAGGAGTTTGTTGATTAAAACAACTGGGTGTACATATATCTAGAGAGAGCTTGATCAATGCATAGTGTAAATCTCATGCCATCCTCATCTATTTCTGTCAGGGTCGAGGATAGGCTAGAGGGAGCTTCCAATTTCAATGTATGGAAGCTTCGGGTGATGAATATACTGTAGGAAAATGATCTAGATTAGTATGTGACTTCAGTGGTGGAAGAACCCAAGCCAGATGTAGGAAGAGTGGCCTTCAGGAAGAACCATTCCAAGGCTAAATGAATCATCTTTGACTCATTCAAAGATAAAATCATGCCAACGATGACTTCATTGATGACTGGAAAGGAATGCATGGATACCTTAGTGAACTTGTATGATAAAAAGGAACCCAGTTAGAAAAGGATTTTTATGCACAAACTTAAGTATTTGAATATGGATAAAGGTGAATCAGTTGCTTCAATTTGTTCCAGGATAACACATATCATGGATCAATTGTTGGTTACATGTGTCACTATTGATAATGATGACTTATTGCAGGCTATATTTGATGGTCTTCCCTCTTCATGGGAGACATTCTTATCTAGTGTTAGTGGGAGAGAGATCCATCCCACATTTGAAAGGTTATGGCATGATTTCTTACAGGAGGAGAGTCACATGGCCACAAGGAGTGAGCCACCCAAAGAGGAACACAATGTTGGAAGCTAAGTTCAGGGGAAAGAAGAAGTACATCTTCCACAAAGGCTTCTAGAGAAGGGAAAATTCAAAAGGTGTGTTCAGAGGTAAAATCTTTGATATGTCAAAGATTAAATGTTATAGCTATAATAAAATGGGACACTTTGTAAAGGAATGCTGGTCAAGAAGAAGAATAAAAGGAAGGGGAAACATGATGCCTCCAAATACAAAGGATGAAGAATCAAAGAAGAAGCATAAGGGATCTCCTAGTGAAAAGGAGAAAAAGAGAGAATATTATTTGGTCTCAGAACTATCCAACACAGTTATTATAGGGCCAAAAACTTGGCTAGTTGACAGTGGTGCATCAAAGCACATGACAGGTTACAAGAAGATTATCTCATATTACAAAAGGAAATCATTTGCAGAACATGTAGAACTTGGGGATGACAGGAGCTACATGATAGATGGTGTAGGCTCCATCTCATTTCAGTTAGAGTTCAGAGCCATACTTCACATTGATGAAGTATTATTTGTATCAGGGATTAAGAAGAACCTCTTATCAGTGGAAACCCTTGAGGAAAAGGGATATTGGGTGGTCTTCATGGAAAGGAAGGCACTTTTATGGGATAAAGGTAGCTATTTGAGTTCAAACGAGCCTATTGGGACACGCAGAGGAGGGTTATACATAGTGACAATCTGTACAAGCACTTACACATGATGCGTCCAGTTCCATCTAGTTGTGGCACATGGGGCTTGGAAATATACACTAAAAGTAACTTCCAGAAATACAAAATATGGTAAGTGGCATGCCCTCTATCTTTTCTAATACATATGAAATATGTAAAGGATTCATTCTTGGTAAAAACATAAATAAAACATTCCCTAGCAGTGAAAATAGAACACAAGGTATATTGGATCTTGTTCATTCTGATGTGTGTGGTCCTATGTCATCTCTGTCTCTCAATGGTTGTTTATATTATGTCATATTCATTGATAATTACTCTAGAAAATTTTG
>ML803343.1:639580-655718 GCA_009831015.1 Picea engelmannii | reverse complement strand
AGGAAGGCATTGTATGGCCTTAAACACGCTCCTAGAGTATGGTATGAAAGGATCGATGGCTTTCTAAAAGGCCCGGGCTTTCAGAAAAACGATGTTGATGCAAATTTGTACTTCAAGGTAACAAGGAATCAACCTATTCTTCTAGTCATATATGTGGATTATCTCTTCCTTACTGGAGATGAAGGTCTGATAACTTGGTGTAAGTGACAGCTCATTTCAGAATTTGAAATGAAGGATTTGGGTCCGATGCATTACTTCCTGGGATTGGAAGTGTGGAAAAAATAGGGAGAGATTTTTCTAGCACTGGGAAAATACACAATAGATGTATTGAAAAGGTTTGGCATGATGGATTGTAGTTACATGACTACCCCTATGATTACAAACATGAGAAAGTTGCATGATTTAGATACAGGTTCAGATTTGGTGGACCCCACCATGTACATGAAGCTCATTGGGTCATTGATGTATATCATCCATACCAGGCCATATATATTCTATGCAGTGATTGCATTGAGTTAGTTCATGGTTGAACTGAGACAAAGACACTAGGTGGCAACGCTGTATATTTTGAGATATCTCGGAGGGACCATTACCTATGGTCTAAGGTACACATCCAGTGGTGGATTATTTTTTCATGGTTATGTAGATGTTGACTCGGAAGGAATCTCAATGGATCAGAAGAGCACTTCCAGATACTACTTCAATTTAGGATCCGCCATTATCTCATGGTCAAGCAGGGAAAAAGGATCCATTGCACAGAGTACAATAGAGGCTGAGTACATTGCAGCAAGTGATGCCAACAAGGAAGCAATTTGGATTAGAAAATTGGTTTTTGGGTTGTTTGGTGAAAAGATAGAGACATCAATGATTCACTATGATAATCAAATTTGTGTAAAGTTAACAGAGAATCCGGTATTTCACAACAAGTCAAAGCATATTGACATGAAACATCATTACATCAAAGACATGGTCTAGATAAAAGTTGTAAAACTACAGTACATAGCCACATGTGAGCACATAGCTGATATCCTGACCAATCCATTGTTATTAATATAGTTTGCGCAACTGAGAGGAAATCTTGGAGTGACAAAGAATGACTCTCTCGGTGAAAGGGAGTGTTAAAATTAGCAACATAAATAGTCTATCTCCAATGTGAGGCCTTAAGTGGCCACCCTGAGGATAGCCAGGGAGATTTGGATATTCAAAAAGTATTGTGAAGTCATGGAAAAATTTAGAGTGAATGTACAAACTCTGTGAGCCAGGAAAAAGTCAGGACGAAGGTGATGCTGAATAAAATCTTGTGAGCCTAGTACAAAAGTTAAGGTGCAACCTTGTGAGCCATGAGAAAAATTCAAATGGAAAGTAAAACCTTTGTGAGCCATAAGAAAAAGTCAAGGTAGAGTCCAAGCAAAATTCAAGACAAACATAAAAGTCTTGTGAGCTAGGCTGATGTGTGGGATGACCTTTTGGTCCTTGTTGTGATCCTCTTAGAGTTGGCCACTCTAAAGAGGAACTTTAGCATGTGACCATGATAAAGGATCAAATGACCACATGGTATGAAAAGATCTTTTTTTATTAATGTAATAATGCTATGTAAGCAGGATGGGACCATGTGTAAAGAGAGAGAGTGATAAGAGGTGTAAAATGTGTAAAGTGTGTTTGTTTATGATGTAATTAGTTTAAATGACTAAAGTTGTAATGTGATTAGTCTACAAGACTAAAGTCAAATGTAATGTTGAATTAAAAGGATAAAATCCTAAGTTGTAAAGTTAGTTAAGTTATGTCAATGAGCAAACATAAGAAGGGGTCAAACCTCCTAGGAGAAACAACTTAATTTTTTCACAGGGTCGACTTAACCCAAGGAGAAGATAAGAATTCTAGAAAGTCAAAGATAAACTAAGAATGAGGTTCAACTTAACTCAAGGAAGCTTCCAAAGAATAAGGATAACCCAATATTGAAGATCCCAAGAAGACCAAATTAACCTAACTTGAGATCAGATCCAAAAGCATAAGAAGGACAAGAGAATCATTTCACTACACATAAGAAAACATTCAACAAACCCTAGTCACCACCAGGGATGGAATTTGACGAGCAAATTGCCCATCACAGGGTGATTTTCCCGTCAAATACGTTAAATTGTTTTTGCAAAACATCTACGTTTTTACTTAAATCCATCAAAATGGGCATCTGATTTGCCGAAACCGTCAAATTTGACGGGCTGTTGGGATTTGAAATTCCAACCCTGGTCGCCACATCTAGCATTGAGCAAGGGTTTCACGACTTACTTTGATGGATTCGATCTACAATTTCAAGAGGGCGTAGGGGATGATATTAAGCTCATTAGAAATATCTCAACCTCCTCTACAAATATATATTGAATGCTCCAAGAGGTAATTTGTCAAGAAGAAGATATTAGCCAAGAAAGGGTTCGATCCAGTTTTCAACCAACAAATAGAAGTCAATTTTGGAAAGGGTCAATCTGCATTTTGAGGAGGAATTTGGCAGGGTGTTCAATTCCTTCTTGTAGCCCAGTATAAGGAGAGTGGAATGCAAAAATAACAAGCTCATTTGGAGCATCCAACAAGGAGAACGAATTCTCCAAAGTCAGGACTGCAGAAAATTACTAGAACTATAGAAAAGTTATGGCCCTACCAAATTACAGGTTTCCAACTAGAATCTATTCGAGCATTGGGTTAAGGAAGTAAGAATAAGTCCTTGGGAAGTTATATCTACATGTATTTGCTCATATCTAACAAGCAACACGTGAAAAAGGTCTCTACCCGTCCTCTCTCTCTTTGATGCACTGTAGCGCTCCTTGAGGGTTTGATTGTATTTCCTACAAGCTTATTACTTAAAAAAAGAAATATATTTTGTTGGGGTTTTTCTCCCTGTATAGGGTTTTCTCAGGGTAAATGTGGTGTTGATGTGCAAGCTCTTGATTTACGCTACTATGGTTATTCAGTATTGATTATTTTGTGAATGTTGGAATCAAAGTGTTGAAAGAATTTTAAAAGAATATCTACATATTATATAAAGATCATAAATTTAATAGGAGCTTCATTACTAAATTCTTGGAGGTGCTTAATTTCATTTTTTACAACATGTATCCTATCAAAAACAACTAGACTCCCATAGCTAATCATTCATGTCGTGAATGTTTTCGGCAAGTTTATTGCCATACTTTCCAAATGAAAATTAAATGGAACTTACACTTAACTAATGTAGACTATAGACACTCCTATATTTATTTAATGTTGAGCTCTTAGTCTAGTCACAAGTCCACAATCCACCTTTTCTAAGATGTCATAATTATTGTCATCAAGGATGTGATTGACTTCTCTAAGATGTCATAATTATTGTCATCAAGGATGTGATGGAACTTCTCTAGTGTTTCTCTATGACATGATGTATTTTAATTATTGTCATCAAGAATGTGATTGACTTCTCTAGTGTTTCTCTAAGACATGATGTATTTTTCCCATTGCGTTTTTATATTGCTAACACAAGATCTTTTCTCTAAGAATGCTCCATTAATTACTCTGATGATGAGATCCTACTTTAATCATAACTCTACAATGTAGGTAGCACAAGCTCCTTACCTCATCCTACATTTCCTTCCTAGAATAAGGGGTATGCTAGTATAATATTAAACACAAGATAGTTTGGCAAACAAATTGAAGTGATACTTTTAAATACCAAAGATAGAAGAATATTCTTCTTCGTGTTCACAAATTAAAGGCAGATATTTAATACTATAACCCTCGAATATAGAAGAATATTCTTCTTCGTGTTCACAAATTAAAAGCGGAGATTTAATACTATAACCCTCGAGCATGTCATTCTGACTCTGCCTATGTTAATCATTAGAGCTTATACATTAACTTGCTTACAACATATAAGCTATGGGAGACAACAAGATGGCATTGCCTCTCAGTGTTTATCAACAACGGGGGTTAAGTGGCTGGTAACTCAACAATCATTGGTTCTAGTTACCTTGGAAATTAAATATCATGAATTATAATTATTTTGATTATAAAAAAATCTCTATATTTTTATTTTAAAAAAATTGGATAATTGGTTAAATATTTTATTATTTTTGGATAATCTTTAAAAACCAAAAAAATATTGTTGAAAATATTTTTTTTTATCTGCGCAATGATTTATGACATCTAAAACCCTCCATCAAAACAAGTGAAGATAAGGTTAGCCAAGATTTCAACACAATTAACTAAGTCATGCGTGGGTATAAAGTTTGAATGCTGACAAGTTTTCTTTAGATGCTCGCAACTTGCATCTCTTGATCCTTCATCGATGAGAGGTCTTGATCTTATGTTGGAGCTTTTTGCAAAGGTTGGCTTTGTAAATGTTCCCATGTCATATTCCAGCATATCTAAAAGACCTGCAGTAAATTTTGAAGCTGAAGGCCCTTGAAACTAGGACGATGTTTCCTTACTTTTATATCGATTCCTTTCCAAGCAAAGGTTCTTTGGAGGACCCTTTTTATTTAAAATTTCTTGGGTATAATCTTCAAGGACCTGAAAAGAATTCAGGGTCGCTGTTGTAGATCCATGAGTTGTTTTCTTTTTTTGTAACTTTGTTCATAAGATGTACAGGTTTTGGGTTTTACCTCTAATCAGTTTGAGGAAGAATTTTCTTAAGAAGCACTCACAGTGTTCTGTTCTTTTTAGCCTAAAGAAAATTTATCAGAATTCAAAGTTCCACTTCCATTGTTTAGAACATTACCTCAAAAGTTTTGGGACAACTCAGATTGTTCAATTTCCTAAAAACATAGGAAAACGAGTAGAACTTTGACTCACAAGAAAAACTTCTCTCTCAAAAAATGGGCCATTTGAGTTCCCCTTATACAATACCCTTGCTTACTTTACCCTGTTGATCTTATGCTTGAGAAGAGGCAACCATCTCCTTTCATTTTTTTTGTTTCCAGCACCAATTTGCCAAATGTCCTGTATGGGAGAAGATCTTACCATTCAAAGTGATATTTTCATATTCAATCTGTTGCTCCCACAAATATGTTAGATTCATAATGAAGAAAAGAGAAGAAATATAATGGAAATAATAGAAGAAATCAAGAAACCATGATGAACAGAGATAACTAAATACTAGCTGAAAATGCATACTCTATATTCATCAATGCTTCTAATAATCATGTACATAGACATACATATATAATACAAGAAGACCATAACTGTTATGTAACTGTATAACAGTTAGGTAAACCAAATAAACCAACTAACTTATGATTAGAGTTTTAACATCCCCCCTTAATCATAAGTTCGTTCTTGCTTGAAAAATTGCCACTACTTGACAATCACATGTGTCAAGCGAATATTCAAAGGGTTGATTGAAGATGCTCTCTGAACTCTGAAAAAATAGCAGAAGTTGATGTCTTCTACTAAATTGGTGGTTTAAGGGTGACCACAAACTGATTTGGTGGTTTTTGGGATGACCACAAACCGAATGTCTAGTAGAAGCTGATTTCTTCTACTAAATGGCATGGTTTTAAGTTGACCATAAACTAACAAAAGCTCAAGGCTCAAAAGTCTGAAAATGTAACAAGCAAAACTTCATGTCTTCTGCTCAATTGGTGGTTTTAAGCTGACCACAAACCATATCAACAACAATATGTTCAGGAATAAGACTGCATACCAGGAACTAGGTTGCATACTTGATCATTTGTTCACAGGCTCTGAATCAAACTTGGAACCTGACTCAAAATCAAACTTGGAACCTGACTCAACTAGATTTCCCCCCTATCAGGGACAAGTGGTTATAATTTCCTTGACCGCCATTCACAAGTATGGCCAAGAAGAGATCCAACACATCAAATTGTCTTCCGGCGGAGTCTGAAGACTCGATCTTCAACTCAGAAGACTACATCAACTAGGCCCTGATCATACCCTAAATCATCAAATCTTCAAAAAAATTCATGTCCATCAACTGTAGAAATATATCTAATCAAGTACGACTGTACTTGTGTATAAATCGGACGATAAGATTGCTCCAATAAATTGGCTTTGAAACGCCAACGCCAATTCCCTAACCATTCAAAATGAAGTTGTTTCCACTTGCGCTTGTGGCACCTTACAGAGGGGTGATTTTTCTTCCCACAAAATTTGCATGGGTGAAGATCAAAAAAGATTGACTTATCATGGCCAAACCGGTGACAGTGTTTGCACTGTATGGGTTCTTTATCTGACTGATTATCATCATCTAGAATATCTGTAACAACATCTTCACAATATCCTGTACTTGTTCCTTACCAATATCCTCAAGCTCTGTTGTCTTATCATCATTCAAAAAACCTCCACTCACAAAGAAAATAGGTTCACAATAATTAGGAATATGAAAAATGTTGTTAGCATCCTTTACATATCCTAGTCCATATCGATTTCGTTTAAATCGTAATTCTTCCCATGGTCGAACAATACATTTATCCGCAACTTTTTCTGACACAGGGACTTCATCTAACTGATCTTCATGTTTATGACTTTCATCACTAATCAACTGAGCGTATTCATTCTCATCCTTGATGTCATTGTGTTTGTTAAAATCCCATTGTTGGTATCAAAGCAAACTTAACTCATCAGACAACAACTTGTTTTGAAGTTTGAACATATCAATCTTCTTCTACGTTACTTGTAAACAAGTAATCACTACGCTGAGAGTGCACTTGTTTATTGCAATTGTAGATTCCGTAGTTGAGTTAATTAATGTGCACAATATTGTAAATAGTTCTTCAATTCTTGCCATTTGTTTGTATGTTGATGCCACAAAGTTCAATTCTATATCCTGTTGTGCATGCGAAGAGGAATCGTTCCTTGTATGAATGATGCTAAAAACTATAGGATAACCAATGATTTAGATGCACAAAATATCCTAAGAGGGACCCCCTTATTCAATTTCAAGTGGATCAAAGACGACTCCTTATAACTTCCAAAAACTCCTTATAACACCTTTACAAAAAGTCTTCAAATAAATAACAAACCCTTATAACTCCAATTACAAACAATTAAACAATTTTGCAATTGCAAACATTCTTATAACTCCTTATGTTGAATTTTCCTTTTGCTTTCTTTATCATAAAGTTTAGTAAAATTTACCGTGAAGCCAGCATCATCACCCAAACTAGGGGTATTAAAAATATGTTATTTAAAGTATGACCTCATAAAGGTTAACTTTAAATTTAATCCAATGGAGTAGTCACTTCAACATTAATTCCCACGTTACTTTAATTTTGTTATTTTTAATAAAAAAGAAATTTGATGTGACTTTAGCCACTCTTTCCAAAAGAGAATAATGGTAGCTGGATCTGATACTTCTACACCAGCTAGCTTTGCAGATTAGATCTCCAACCATATAATCTTCCAGTGCCAACGAACAACGAATGATGAGTTGCTTTCCTTCACACATACTGCTCTTCCTCTGCGCGGAGAGATGACTACCTCCAACCTGCAACTCCTTGACTCTTCTTCCCTCTAATAAAAAAATATAGCCAAAAAAAAATACAAAATTGTGTTTTCTGTCCACTTCCACTTTCCACGAGGACTTCCTCCGGGCAAGATAAATCTTTAATCTTTACCATAAAACACCAGCCTTCACTAGAGTTCAATCTCTACCAAAAAAACGTGGGGTGGACGAAACCGGAAAGGAAGCGTGTAACACTTGGGCCTTCATGTTGCCTTTTACTCCATGCATGTAGCACACAATGGGTGTATACTTTGTATGCACAGGAATATGGCCATTTCAGCATCGATCACAGATTTGGGTCTGAAGGATTTGTTCTATCGCTCTCCCCTACCTTCATTATGGGCGAGATCTCTCCTCAAACAGATTCTCCTATCAGCAGCAGCGGTCGCCATGGCAGTTTCCGACTCCAAAATGACACATTTTTGAGCGCCGCTTTCGATCATGAAAATTGTTCTCCGATGTAAACACCATATACAAATCTGTTAGTGCGTGATCTTATTGGTGAAAACCGAAGAGACTTTTCGCGAAGGAGTTTCTTCCAATGTCCAATCGCGGCTAAAATATGCGGTCTTCTCTTTCAGATCAAACAAGAAGCTTCTCTATCTCTGGGATCCGAAATATAAAAACGATAGCCGAGTGCCTTGCAGATGAGCTTATGAATGCTGCAAAGGGGTTGGTCTGATCGAGTGTCCGATTGGCAGTGATTCTCTTGCTTCTTTTACCAAGGCCGCGATTGAGGGTCACGTTCTATGTTGTAGGTAGGGTTCTTGCTCCTTCAACAACGGTGTTCTCTTGCTTCTTGATATCTCTTTACCCATGCCAAAAATAAATCACACAGTTATGAAATTAAAACTATTAACTCTTTTAGATTCGAAATAAAATACTTAGCGCGCTTAAATTCGAAGCTTTTCATCGCCAGTCTCTCTCCTCTGCGCGCGGACGAACCCCAACCTTCTTTTCCATGTGGTTTCGAGTCGCAGACAGACCACCATTTCACTAAACCCGCAGCTCTTTCTCTGCATTTTTCACTGCACACGAAATGACCAGAAACACGAACCAACAACCAAACTTTTCTTTGGATTTGCCTCTTCACATCTTTCCTCTCCACGGGTTCAACTAACACGAAGCTGCTTTCAAATCTCCAGGACCCTGGGCCCTTCAGTGATGAAGTGAGGCTCAGACCTCCTCTGATACCACTGTTAGATTCATAATGAAGAAAAAAGCAGAAATACAATGGAAATAATAAAAGCAATCAAGAAACCATGATGAACAGAGATAACTAAACACTCGCAGAAAAAACATACTCTATATTGATCAATGCTTCTAATAATCATGTACATAGACGTACATATATAATACAAGAAGACCATAACTATTATGTAAATGTATAACAGTTAGATAAACCAACTAACTTATGATTAGAGTTTGAGTTTTAACAAAATAATCCTGCAGTTTCAAGTGGAATTGTGGAATTGAAGTTCATAAAGGTTTGGTCGGGTTTAAATCCACACCCAATCTTCAATATAAGAGGTTGGTTCGTTCTGTTGTTAGCTTCGATGACATGAAATAAGAACCCAGAGTTTTCCGCTTCGATGACATGAAATGAGAACACAGAGTTTTCCACCCAAGAAAAGATACATTCATGCCAAAGCTCTAGCGGTAGACCAGGGAGGCTGACCGACACTGCGACAGAAGAGAATTCTTCAAAGCGATCAAAGCTGAAGCTCTATAGTTTCATAAATAAACCAACCTAACCAACCCATCCCAGCATCCATGGACGTCCTTCAAACGCTAAGCCTCTCTGTAAGGATTAAGAATAAAAGCAATAAATATTCCCTCGCGAGAAGCCTTACTTCTACACACTGTTATGGATTTTGTAATTAAATTTGATCCATTTGGATATTGTATCCGCAGATGACCAAATGCCTATGAAACAACAGATTAATGCTGACTTCAACATGTTCATGAAGCACCAGTTTTAACACAATCACAGGGTTTTCAGCTGGTTTAATAACCCCATTGCTCTTGGGGGTTGAGGTTAGTTTTCTATTACTCTATTTCTTTAGTAAATCTGCTAAGGACTCAATCTAAGAGCCCTGAAGTTTGCTTGTTAGTCGTTGCGAACACCGTGACAACTTCTAAAATACTTGAACTTGAAGGATTTCCAAAATAGAAAACTAATCCACTATAGAATGCCTTGTAAACACCATGATAACTTCTCAAATACTCAAACTTGAAGGATCTTCAAAGAGAGAACTAAGCTACCACGGAATGCCAACAAAGGACTACCACACACAGAAAAGCCAGCGGAAGAGCCTGAAGTCAAACGGATATGGTAGACAGGTACACCAAACAGTCAGATCCAGTCGCCTAGAAGCAGAAAAGCAGGCAAACTAAATACTGAGGGCCGGAATTTTCCACCATAGATATTAGATAATCAAGAGACTGTAAGAGCAAACATGCCAGGAAAACATCTGCTGAAAGGATATTCACTACCTTCCAACAAAGCTGACCCTGTGAAAACCTGCACACTCCTACCAAAATCCCAGAAAAAAGTCAACTTTTAGGATGAGAGCAAGGTTTCTGTGTTGCGACGAACATGTCTCAAGTTACTCTCAACTACTGCTTCTGGGATTCATTCATTTTTCCAGCGACATTGCTAACCCTGGCGTTGTCCCCATCATTCTCTATCAAATCAAGTATCAATGGATATTAGCTTGATGCATAGGATTGCTGGTAATAATTGCACTGTCACTCACTAAATTTAAAAAACTATCCATGTTAGCCTTAACTAGATTTAGAGACCATAACTAGGAACAATAGTTTCACTACTTTTAGTTCTTGTACTATTATAGAATTTCCATTTAAAAATGGATTTTGTTTTTTTTGCCGTCCTATTATAAATGAGTGTACAATTGAAAGAATTAGTAAAGAGAAGAGAGAATTAATGGTTGATGCAAGTAACCCTTGAATTGTCATTATTGAAACAGAAGAAAAATCACAAATTCTGCTTACAATATCATTTGAAAAAGGCTGTTATTTGTAAGTTCATCAGCATGTATAATTAAGTGACCATTTAGCTGAATCACTTAGGTGCTGTCACATAGATTGGTACATTCTTTTCTCCTCATGGATGTAATCTCATTAGCGTGCACAGCATCATATTTTCTTGCAAGCTCAATAGCATATATGGCTGAGATATTCTCATATACATAGATGCATTTATTGCCCCTCAGACATGCTGCACAGAGTGACCGATGTGAAGGATTCTGTTTGAAGACCAAGTAGCAAAATTCAGTACTTGTGGAAGTGCTTGCACAGGTAATTGTCACGGAATCATTTAATCGGTGGTAGTTAAATAGGAATGGGATCATTCAATCAGTAGCCGTTAAATAGGAAGAAGGGCATGCAGTTGTACTTCCAGTTAAGAGCTTTTCGACAACTCAAGACAATCAAAAGCAAGTTAAGAAAACTCATTCCAAATTCCAATGTTCAACATAAAAAACACTCAGAAATTGAGAGAGCATCCATGATTACACAAAAGACTTAATTGTATTACTACATTGTTACACACATACATAGGTAAGTATATAGTTGAATTCAGATCCAACCGATTTCATACTTGGAGGGAGTGGTTGAGAAGATATCTCAACAGCCTCCTACAAATCTTCAACCAACCCAATCTAGTCTCCTAAAATAAGCTTTATTCTAATAAAAACTCTTCTCAAAAAGCCTTTCGGTTTTCATTGACACTCCACTATCTACATCTCCCGATAGTCAATATTACTGTATGGAGAGAAAAGCTCGCAAAACCAATTCTTCTTTCTCATTGGATTCCATCCTATGTCCCTGCAAAGATTATCATTGTCCCATATCTGAAAAGTGGCAAGACATGATTTCCAATAGAAGGGTGTAATTTTCTTGATATGCTTGGAGTGCTTCTCTGTATCTGCCTCCATTTCCTTGATACTTGGAAGGACAAATTTGCCAGACAGAAAATGGGCCAGCCACTGAGTATGTAATTCAGAAGAGTGCAAATTTGATAAACTCTCTTGATAGCCAAGAATTGTCATATGAGGAATGTGTGGATGGATGAGCCCCCTGTTTATTCTCAGCGGAAAAGTCAATCAGGCTTTGAGGGTCTGAACTTCATCAGTATGGTCTATGCACTTTTTCACACTCAATTGAAGCACTTGAAATAACTGTGGGAAAAAGTAAAAATAAGAGGACAGGTTTGTAGTGAAGAACAGACCTGTACAACGGAAGTGGATCAGCTGATTTCTGGAGGACGTCTACAAAACGCGTTGGAAGTATGCTCTTCAGTTTTTTCTCACCATCATAACCAGTACCCAATACCACAAGATCAGCTCCCACCTCTGTTCCATCATCTAGTACAATACCCTTACTGGAAAAACTGCAATTGGAAGATTTTCGAAAGAGTATGAAACCTTCCTCTGCTTTTGGAAACAAATTATCTGGAACTGATGAGACTTGGCAAGAAGAAATTTCCTGAAGAAAGCTGCGGTCTGGAACAAGGCCATACTTTCGCAAGGGAAGTTTCCAAAGAAGGTAAAACTCCACAAACTTGGACATTGCCCATCTCTGCAGAAAAAGTGGAAAAAACAATGAACTCCAACACTGCTCATCATACATGGATTTAAATGATAAACTTGTTCAGCAGGGGGCTACTTTACATGAAAATACAGGTAAAATATGTATGTCTTATGTTGTAATGTTCCGAGTATCTAATTTATCTACTGCAAATTTCAAGTAAGCTTATGCACAATTTCTAATTGTATTAGTTTATCTACCCGACAAATATTTCAATTTGTCCACAGAATTTTGGATGGTGAGTAGGGCTGAATGCAAAATTTCAGCCACATTAGCAGTGCTTAAAAAAAATCTAGTAGTCTACGAAACAGATTCAGCAAGTTACATTGAATTTTACCCATGATTTATGCTTTAAAAGATCCAATGAATTAAAGAAACACATACCATAGGTGCAAATAGGCGCAATATTACACTCTCCAGAAAACTCTGACCAGGCTTTGCAAGTAACCATTGCGCAAAACGTGTACCATAAATAAATGACAAGGGGACTCCCCAAACCTTGTCAGAAGGAATTGTCCAGTGCACTGTTCTGAAGACCATTGTACAAGGATAGCCACCTCCTTCCCCCAAGAATTAGAAAGAAGCCATTAATAGCCCTATAATTGAATGAATGAAAAACACAGCTTGTACAGTGTCTGTTATGTCTAACAATGTACCTTGATTTGCCTCAGCGCATTCCGCAGCAAAATCCATTGCTGACTTCTGGAATCCAATAACTATAACTCTTTTTCCTTTGATAAGCTCATAAGCACTCCTTTCATCCAAAACTGAGTAGTCCATGGTATGAAAAACTTTTCCTTGAAATACTTCTGGACCTTTATTGGGAGGAAATGATGGGATCTTGGGCACATCCCCATATCTACCAGGGCACAGTACTAAGAAATCGAAACGATGCCACTGCACGAGCCAACAGAAACAAACGCATTCAGCATAACCTTAGTCTGGATGGAAATTTATGTTGTTAGCAATTACATGCAGAGAAGCAAAGTGCATTCTATATGCAGAAAAGCAAAGTTCATCCTATAACCGGAATGGGGTGATGGCGAACCATTAACTCTTTATATGTCGTGTGCCTGTGTAATGACACATTGAATCTAGACAGTGGATGTAATGAAATATAGACACTAGCCCATACTCATCTAAACCAGTGCCTATATCCTCCTCAGAGGTTAGGAAACCCAGGATGCATATCCTGGATTTACTCAAACGGCTAATGTATCACATATTGAAACTGATATATACAACCTTGAACATATCAAACCAAGGTTTAGATGGGTTTGGACTAGTGGTAAATACAAAGAAAAAATTATGCCCACAGGCACAACTTCTATTCTTTCTAAAAAGCAAGCTCCACAATGATTGATATCCCCATCAAACACAAGATAGTCAGGAGCAATCACTTGAAAGGGATAATGCTATTGAAATTTAGAAAGAATACCATGTATAACATGAAGCAACCAGATTCTATTTCTTTTCAATCTGTACCTCTATGGATTCTGCATTTCTTTTCTGCACACCCAGTTCCCAAACTGCACTGTCTGCATATGGGCTTCCATTCTTACCCCATAATCCGGCATGTCCCGGACTCTTTTCACAACACTTTTCGATATATCGAATCTCGACCACTTTGGAATTGAAGTGAATGTGGTCAAGCAATCCAAAATGCTTGGCATAGCTGTGGAAGTAATCCATAACCTCAGAGTGAGAGGGGAATTGGGTAGTTACATAGCTTGGCCATGGAAAATCAGTGAATTCAAAGTCAGAGCGAGGAGTCTGTAGCTTTGTTGAAGCGAATGTTTCTCTCCACACGCCTCCTATTCCTGGTTTTGCTTCAAATACTATGATATTCAGATTCAGACTTAGTAAATATTTGGTTGCAAGGAGACCACTCATCCCTGCTCCTATGATACAAACCCTTCTCTTCCCGAATTCATTCTGATTCTCAGTCTCACCTTCCATAAACAAATTCCCGTTGTAGTTAGCCATGACTAATGTTAGCACTTCACAAAGCTAGAAAGGCATAATACCAGTCAGTCTGTTGTATATCTAATTACGATTACCCAGCCTGCCCTTGGCGTACATCTCAGGCTGACGTTGTTTTATATCTAGATTTCTTCTGTTATCCAGAAACCAAATTTTTCATATTCTCAGATATTTCATTAAATTGTATAAACAAATAAATAACTTGTTTACCGCAAGTTTTTTACAGCGAATTTGTGTCTTGGTAGATCATACACTGTTATGGTCCGGGAAACAAAATCATCTAATTATCTTGCTCGGTCCAAAATAAAATACTAATGGTATCCAACCAGGTGGATAACAGGCCTCGAATCTATTCACACTCCGACCGCAAACTTTGAAGATGTCCATCATGAAAAGGACATGTGAGGATGGTATCAAACCAGGTGGATAAGAGGCCTCGAATCTGTTCAGACTCCGACAGCAAACTTTGAAGATGTTCACATGTTTTGATGGCAAAGGTAATGCTGCCTTAACATCCATTTTCAACGAATTTAAAAATATAAAATATAATATCAATAATTGTATAATTAACTTAAACAGGTCCATTTTCAATGGATGCTTTTAAAAGATTATACTTCTTGAGGTTTATTTTTCTTCCTTGGTGTATGAAACATACATAGAAGTAAATAACTCTTGGTTTAAGATGTTATTTTTATTTTAATTTTATTTTTAATCTTAAAATGTATGTTTTTTTTTTCCAGGCTTACATATTATATATTATATGTGATCCTGCTCACATATAATATATGTGAGCCTACTCACATATAATATATGTGACCAGGCTCACATATATGCCCACATATTATTATATGTGAGCCTGCTCACATATATTATATGTAAGCCTGTTCACATATATTATATATGAGCACATATATTATATGTGACCATGCTTACATATAATAATATGTGAGCCTGGTCACATATATTATATGTGAGCAGACTCACATATAATAATCGGGTTCACATATAATATATGTGAGCAGGCTCACATATATTATATGTGAGCAGGCTCACATATATTATATGTGAGCAGGCTCACATATATTATATGTGAGCAGGCTCACATATAATGGTCAAATATATTATATGTGAGGAGGCTTAATATATGTGAGCAGGGTCAGATATATTATATGTGAGCAGGGTCACATATATTATAAGTGAGTAGGGCTCACATATTATTATATGCCTCACATATATTATATGTGAGTAGGGCTCACATATAATAATATGTGAGCCTGCTCACATATAATATATGTGAGCCTGCTCACATATAATATATGTGAGCCTGCTCACATATAATATATGTGAGTAGGGCTCACATATAATATATGTGAGGCAGCATCACATATATTATATGTGAGTAGGGCTCACATATTATTATATGTGAGCAGGCTCACATACACATAGGGCTCACATATAATATATGTGANTTCATATTCTCAGATATTTCATTAAATTGTATAAACAAATAAATAACTTGTTTACCGCAAGTTTTTTACAGCGAATTTGTGTCTTGGTAGATCATACACTGTTATGGTCCGGGAAACAAAATCATCTAATTATCTTGCTCGGTTCAAAGAAAAATACTAATGGTATCCAACCAGGTGGATAACAGGCCTCGAATCTATTCACACACCGACCACAAACTTTCAAGATGTCCATCATGAAAAGGACATGTGAGGATGGTATCAAACCAGGTGGATAAGAGGCCTCGAATCTGTTCAGACTCCGACAGCGAACTTTGAAGATGTTCATCACTAAAAGGACATGTTTGGATGGCAAAGGTAATGCTGCCTTAACATCCATTTTCAACGAATTTAAAAATATAATATCAATAATTGTATAATTAACTTAAACAGTTCCATTTTCAATGGATGCTTTTAAAAGATTATACTTCTTGAGGTTTATTTTTCTTCCTTGGTGTATGAAACATACATAGATGTAAATAACTCTTCGTTTAATCTTCGTTTAAGATGTTAGTTTTTTTTTTTTTACATTTCATTAATTTTAAGAAAA
>ML803343.1:623774-639372 GCA_009831015.1 Picea engelmannii | reverse complement strand
ATTAATCTTAAAATGTTAGTTTTTTTTTCTTTAAAAAACGTTTTTTTTTCTTACATTATTTTTGGCATTTTAAAATTTAACACATTCTTAGTCAATAATAGTTTTGAATTTAATTTTTTTTGAATTTTAAGAATTTGATTCATGTCTATTTTTCTCTACATTTTTTTCCTTACATTTTAACCAATTGTATTTTTAACCAAATACATTTTTGGCATTTTAAAATTTAACACATTCTTAGTCAATAATAATTTTGGATTTAATTTTTTTTTAATTTTAAAAATTTGATTCATGTCTATTTTTCTCTTTGTTGCTTATGGAATAATAATTATTTTAGTGTCATTTTCGCCTCTCTATAGAAATGAAATAGTGGCATTGGTTGATGTTTAATGATAATAATGGTTCATATTTAAACATTTCCACCAAAAAGCCTTCTGTTTTTCCCATTGGTAGTTTGTAAAGATTTTTCTTTTGGAGAACAGGACACTACATATCCATGGTTACAATGAATATGGCATTATAAATAATTATTTTTTTATTCCTAAGGTTAGTTTAGTGTATATTGTCATTCTCCAAAATAATTTGCTTAAAAAGAAGGTATTGGCATAAATTAGTGTAAATATGTATAAGCATATGTGTTGGAAATATTATTATTGGTTTTGAGAGTCTTGATAATAAACTTATCTAAATCATTACTAATAGCTTTTAAAGTTTCACTACCATGATATTGTGTTCTAATTTTCAATGCATTATTAGAGCCTAAGTGGTTAAGAGGTCTTAGTGGAAGTTAAAAATCCAAGTGTGCATTGAGGAAGAGGAAAAATGTGTAGTTTGACCATTCATACTTTTACAATGAATCAATCATTAAAGGTGTCCATTATAAAAAGCTCATGCAGGTTAATGATAAATGATGCAAGAGCATATATGAAATATTTAAAGATGAACATTGTTGGTGTGCAATCGTTAAACTTGTGGTATAAGAAAACATAGAAAAAATAATGCACGTGTGAAAAAACATGAGCAAAAAGCAATGGGAAAGCATGGCCAAATGAAGCATGGGTGGAAAAGTATGAGCATGACATGATGGTGTAACATGCAACTTTGGCACAATGAAGGATGGAGTGCATAGATGATGCCAACAATGAGCATAAGGATGAACATGCATAAAAGTATGCAGAATGGTATCTGGTTCCCAAGTGGCATCTTCTAGTGGAATATCCTTCCAGTGAACCAAAAATTCCTTGATGGTGCGCTGATGGAGGCGACACTCTCGCTAGTTGTTGGTGCACAGGTGTAAGACCCAAGGTTCAAGTTATCTCAACCAACAAAACCCTTCAAACACCGGTCCTTTCGACATCATCTGCATGCAAGTGAAGTCTCGCCCGAGACATCTATTGGGCTTGCAGGAACTGAGCTTCTGCATTAGTGAGGGAATGGGAGGTGATCATCTTATTCATTCTTACTCAATTGTTTTGTGTGCATTATTTTTTATTTGTTCTTCCTTAGTTACTTAGTGAATTTAGTATTACCATTATACGACAGATTGCACCAAAACCCATTTACTGTAACAATCATACTATTGCACAGTTATCATGGAAGAAACAAATCTGTTCTAACATGCATAAAGAGAATATTCAAGATCAATGACATAAAAGATGAGCAAACATAGTATTTTACGTGGTTCACCCAACTTTGGGCTACGTCCACAATGACTGGCTTCTTTTTTATTCTTTCTATAATAGTCTTAGGCTTGCAAACTGTGCTTACAATAGAGATACCACACTATCTCTTTCTCCATCTTTCCTAGCCAGTCTGTAGTGCAAGAATCTGTCTCTTTGCATCATATCCCTAACACTCAGACATAAACTCTTTCCTTCTCATCCTATTCTATCACTTTCCTTATCAAACATGAATTCTCGATAGATTGGTACCCCTATTCTCCCAACCCATTACATATTCATACATGAATTCTAGGGCTTAAAACTCTACTTTTCTCATCCCAAAACCCTATTACAACTAATGAAAACTCATGTTGACTCACTGATTGAGCTTACTTTTCTTTCTTTTACATCTGTATGTTTCTTTTGTACTTTGATTGTTGTTCTTCTGCTTTTGTGCGTCTTGTTGCTTTTAGCATGCCAAACTCTTATCCTTCCTTTTCACCCACTTTCTTCTCTTTCTTTATTCTCTTCTTTATTCTTTTGCTTTATATGTTCTTACTATGCATTGTACCCCTGAATGCGCCTCAACTGCGCACTTCCGAGCCTGGATGTTCCTTTACTACGCACTTTGCTCCTACATTGTCTTCTTTCTTCTTCTATTTCACACATATTCCATACTTAGGATTTTCATGAAAACTATAACAAAATTGCATGTCCAATAGGGCCCCAACACTCACCTATGGCTTGTCCCGAGGCACTCAGGCCTATTGCGCGCTCCTCCATACTTCTATGAAATTATGGGAAGTGTCCTTAGCTGTCGCAACTTCATTTATTATTTCTTCCTCTGTTCCCATAATTTCTTCTACACCTTGAGCAGTCAGGGACATGAGCTTTTCTTCCATGTCATGTGCTGCTTTCTTCACCTTTCCCTGTGTATTATTTTATTTTTTCTGACTTTTTTTATTTTATTTCTTCCCTTTTCCACTTTTTATTTAGTTTTTTGTGTTTTACCATTCTACTATAGTACAATTACTATGATACATATTTTCTGGCACAATTCACATTACTGCCCAGACTGTGGACTGTCTCTATAGAGTTTCATCTGAATTCCATTCACCATTCCTCCAAGGACTTCTCCATTCAAGGTTTCCAATTGTGTAGCACCTGCCTCTATCACATGTTGAGTTACATATGGACCTAACCAATGCATTCAAAATTTTCCTAGATGTTGCATAAACTTACTATCATAGAGTAATACTGAGTCCCCCACTTGAAACTTTTTCTGTTTAATGTGTCTATCATGTCATTCCTTCTCTCTTTCATTCTAACTTGTTGGTGGAATCCTATGACAAACCTATCTTCCTCAATTTCTACCAACTGTGACAATCTCTCATCTACTGTGTGAAAGTCTGAAAGATCAGTAATTGCCACAACACACATGCTAGGTAAAATAAACTCCATCGACATTACTGCTTCTTTCCCATAGAACAACCTAAAGGGTGTCTTCCCTGCCAAATTTTTTCTTGTATTCATGTAGACCCATAAAACTGCAGGAACCCTTAAGTCCCAATCATCTCTTCTTATGTCACATATATTTGTTAAATCATTTTGCATAATTTTATTAAACGTTTTGACTATCCTATTGGCCTAGGGATGATATGGGGTGCTCTTCTGATGATGAATTTGAAATTCCTCAGTCAAAGTTGTTATTTTTTTATTCAAGAAGTGTGCTCCTTGATCATTGAGTAATATGCACGAATATCCAAATCGTGTGACAACATTCTCAAATAGAAATAGCACAGAAGTGTTTGTGGTGCGGTCTACGACCGGTGTTTCTTTTTCCCATTTGGTAAAATATTCCATTGCAGTGATTATGTACCTTACCCCTGATCTTCTTGTTGATGGGTTGATTTTCCCTGCAAAGTCTATTGCCCATTTATCAAATGCTTGCAATGTAACTATGGATGTATAGGCATTTCATCCCTTTTGGATGGCTTTCACACTCTTTGACATACATCGCATGACTGACAATATTCTTTAGCACCCTTATGAATTTTGGGCCACTAGATCCTTGCACATAAGATCTTTTGCGTAGTCTCTTTACCTGCATAATGTCATCCTACAATCCCTTCATGCGCTTCATGCACACTTCATCTCAATATTCCATCTACATCCAACTTGTATAAGTTTCCTACAATCCACTGATAATCTGTTGCTTTAACCACTAATTGTTTCTTTTGCGCAACTATCATGTTTGAAGGTGCCATTCCTGTACTTAGAAACTATACAATGTTTGCGAAGAAGTCATATGCCATCTTAAATGAAAATAACCCAGTAAGTTTTCATCTAAATTCCCTGCATCTTCTCTTGATAATATGCACAATAAGTGATCAAGTCCTGCATTCAACTTCCCTGGTTTCAAAACAACTTCAAAATTGTATTCCTGAAACAACAGTAACCATCTGCATGTTCCCCCCACAACACCGGTTTGTTCATTAATTATTTTAGTGCAAAATGTTCTATATACATCTTAAAATGAGATCCCAATAAACAATATCTAAACTTCTGCAGTGCATATACCATTGTCAATCCTTCTTGTTCTGCAGTGGTGTAATTCTTCTCCACTATAGACAACTTCCTACTTGAAAAACAAATTGGATGATCTATGTCTCCTTCCCCCGGTTGAGATAGTATTGTGCCCAAATCTATGGATGACGCATCTACATTAACATGGAACTCCTTGTTCCAATTTGGAAAGATCAAAATCGGTGCGGTCACTAATTTTTGTTTCAAGGTGTCCAAACTCTTATGACAATCTTCATTCCATTGGAACTTCACTTCCTTATTCAACAAATTTTCCATTGGTGTTGTGATCTGTGCATAGCCTTTGATAAACTTCTTGTAATATCATGTGTGACCCATAGTTTCCCTCAACTATCTAACTGATGTAGGTGGTTGTAAATCTAGAATCACTACAATATTGGTCAGATCCACTAGTAATCCTTGCTTGCAAACCACATGGCCCAACAAAATTCCAAACGGTTCGCAAAAAATACACTTCTTCAAATTCAATGACATCTGACATTGTCTACACCTATCCAACATTAACCTGAGTACTTCTATGTGATCCTTCAGTAGACTGAACACAGTCCAATCATCTAAGTATACTTCAAGGAACTTATGAACAAAATCCTTAAATTCTACAACCACAACTCTTGAAAAAACTACAAGGGAAATTCTTCAATCCAGAGGGAATTACTATATATTGATAACTTCCCCACTCTGTCGCAAATGTGGTACCGGTCTTCCTGCGTAATTTTGATCTGATGCTATCCTAAGAATCCATCTATGAAAGAATAAGTCTCTTTCCCTCCTACGTTCTCCAGGACCTCATGTGTGAATGGTGTGAGAAATGGATCATGTAAACATGCATCATCCAGCTTCCTTAGGTCTATGCAAATCCTGATTCCTATGGTTTTCTTGTCTTGCACTACCATTGAACTTATCCACTCTTATTCCACCACTGGTTTAATGATCCTTGCATCCAAGATTCTGTCTATTTCTTCTTTCTCCTTCTCTTTGTACTTACAATTTAACCTGTAAGGTATCTGCCACACTAGCTTAGAAATACATGTCTCTGTCACACTAGCTTGGTCCTGTTTCTGTGTAATACATGATTCACTACCTCAGTGCAATCATATTTTTCCTTCCTTGCACACAATGATCAATCATTTAGTATAGTGAATTCAATGAAGTTTCATCTTTCATTAGTTCTACACAATTTCTCAGGATTTCTCTTAGATTTCTTACCTTCCCAAGTGGATTTTTTGGCATAGCACAATCTTTGACATGAGGCTTAGATGATGTTGAGGTTACCAAATTCGACCCTAGTATCTTGTTTCTTGCCCTATGATATGTCTCCTTTTATTGTTGAGGGTCAAATGTTGGCATAGGTCCCGTTGACTTCCTTACCCATTTCTCAACCTTCTTCCCTCAGTTCGACGCATCAACCTTGATTCTATTTCCTTCGCGTGTAGCAACTGCTATTCTATGTCCATTGCATTTTTCCGCTGATTTTTTCTGTACATTCTGATTTGGATTTTGGTTTTGATTCCCTCTTTCCTGCCATTTCACAAGTAGTTGAGGACAATATTATGTCGCATGGTCTAGTTCTCTACAGTATGTGCACATTGTACATGGATTCAGGAATTAATGAGCTAAGTGTATTGGTTGATTACAATTGTAACATATTATTGGCCCTCTCCCTCCTCTACCAAAATTTCCTCTATTTCCTGGATTAAAGACTCTCTGATTATTATATTGTGGACCACCTCCTTTTTTCATAACATTCTCCTCTTGAATTATGTACATATTTTAAGTGTGCTCATCAAATCGAACACACAAAAATCCTTCTCTTCATGCTAAACTGACTTGCAAAAATTGCAAAACAAGTTTCTTGGCGTACTTTGATAATTCCGTAGTAACAGACACTCAATCCGATGGTGTCCCCATTTATGACATATTTCACAATATCCCCCTCCTGGTATTGGGTTTGGTGCTCCAGTAATCAAATACTAAGCGAACGCTAGGAATTTGTCCTTGTGGTGGCCTTTAGTCCTACACTTGGTACACCAGACTTATTCTCATTTCTCCTTTCCTTTTTTGAGTTCTGCCAATTGAATTGTCATGGAAGATAACTACGTATGGACTTGCGCCATCCCTTCACTCTCTTTTACATGGGATGCTTCTAATTTTATTACAATCTCCAAAGCTTCAGGCTGCGACACAACCTTTTGTTGAATCAACATCCTGCGAATGTGTGGCAGAAGCACTGCAATAAACCATTCTTGATGTTGTTGATTAGGGATATGGAATGTTAGTCTACACATAAGATCCTTAAGACATTAGTCATAATCCCAAACAAATTCAGTCTACACCTGTTTAATTTCCTTCAACTCTTTAATGTATTGTGACTCAGACTTTGGCTTCTTGAACTCTTTCAACAATGCTTGTCTTATCTCTGCCAAATTCCTTGATACTCCTATAGGCGTGGTACTCTGCAGCTTCATGTAACAGACTAACGCACAACCTATAAGTGTTTTTTCCAACTGCACAATTTTTATGGCCTCATCCTGGACATTCTTTGCAACCCAAATTGTATCGTAGAAAAATAGATTTTTTTAGGTCCTTTGACCCAACTCCCTAGAACTCAAGTAGTCTAAGGGTGTTGTCTACCCCTACTATGCTTCTTTGTGTAGTATCTTCTCTAGTCAATGTGGGTTGACTCTGACTCTGCGCATTTCTTCTAGTGCTCTGATTTCTACTACTTTGTGCTCCCTTGCTAAATATAAGTATTTTTGATAAGTCTTCAATTGTTATCTCAGATTTTGGTGACACACATGGGGTCATGGATTCGACACAAGATCCAGTATGAGTAGGAATTAATGAATCTTCTATTATAGGACTGGACTGGAGCCCCTCTTCCTCTCCTTTTATGTGTGGTATCTCTATGATTTGGACTATTGTGCAAGGTCCTCTCCACTCTGGGTCCACTCCACTCTGGCTCACTACACGACTTTCCTTTCCCAACCCTAGTATTTCACCTCTTGTACCTCCTTCCATTGCACAATACTCCAAACTCATCTTCTTCCTCTGATACAATCTCTTCAGTTATCTACATCCTCAGTCCCTCCCTTCCTTGTTCATTTATTCCTTCATTCTCTCTGTAATGATCCTCCTCATTACGACGAAAAACCTCTTATAGCAAGTGCAATTTTTTTTTTTGTGTGTGTGCGTGTGTACAAGGGTAACAAGACATTATACTCTGCACCACTACATGACGACGAATCATGACGCATGAAACTGTGATATCAACATAAAGGTCTAAGACGCACCATCAACATCTGCCAGCAATGAACAACAATCAACCAACAAAATAATAAGACTGAATACCCGCTCATCCTACCCTGCAATGGTTAGGACCTCCAAGACACATAAGCAACGCTCAAGCCCAAGTTCCCATCGATTTTAACCATTTAAGGTCTCAGGGCTGGCGATTTTTCTGAGGAACATGGAGGTGTCTACATCCCGCCCGACACTAGCAGACCAAAACTCAAATGCTAAGTCAACAACATCAACGATGATCAAGGCACGATAGTATTCTATGAATCAATCACACATTACATAAATTCCATGGTGCAAGAAAATTTGCTTACTAAATCCATCATAAAATGACATAAGTTCATGCACAATTTCTATTATAAACTTATAATTCGATCCTACGTCAGCATCTCCAATGACGCAAGAGTAACCTACTTGATTTTAAAAGTGCTAAGTGAACAATTACATAATCAACCATGTTTCTATTTATTCATGACGCAAGCAACTATCCAATTAATTCAATGTGCAAGTGAAATAAGAGCTACCTAACCATGACTCCAACATTCTCCATTCAACTTTAATCATTAACGATTCAATTGGGCATTCAATTTTATCCAATTTTCAACCTACTAGCCATTAATATTAATTGAACATTACTAAAACAAAGTAGTTTGCTACTAACTAAAACAAGTGGATTGCGGTTAAGAAACATTAGATTGATTGCTATTATTAAACACTAACTAAAACAAGTAGATTGTTGTTGATGTTGTAGTATTGGTAACATACATCTAATATTGTTCAATATGGGCTTACCTTCTTTCTATAACAACATATACTATCCTAGGTACATATGAAAAGAGGAGCATCCCTGAAGGAAAATAAATGGAAGTTTTTAAAGATAAATGACCATCTGACTGTCCTCAACATAAACATAATATAGTAGGATAACAATGTAACATGAATCTAAGCATAAATCATAATATGATTAGAAAGAGATGAGATGTATATATCGCTTCACCTTCGTTTCTTTATCACTTCAAAATTGATATGAAATTGAACCACGACTCTTGAGATCACATAATCATCTAGATTATGTTCTTTGTAGACAGTCTGAGTTTAGGAATATTCATTATTTATTTATTTTTACGTTTCCATAACTGTAGGATTTTCAGTTGGTTTCGAGGCGCTTCTAGCATTTCTTCCATTTACTATTCTTATCCTGGTTGTGTTCTAAATGTAATTTAGTAGTTGGAAAAGGGTGTTACCAAGTTAAGCCTTTCATTTAATTTCATTTTCGTTAAGGTTTGTGTTTCAATCTTAGTAACACAACATCAATTTACTATTAAGCCAACAAAGGATGAAGTTGTCTATATAGTCTCTTTTCGTTCATTGATTGAGTTCTAGTTGTGGCTTAGTAATTAGGAATAAGTGTTATCAGAATTAAGTCATTTATCGTGTGTGTTGTATTGGTAAATCAGTAAATGAGAAGGGTAAAGCAACTATGTTTGTAAAGAATAAAAAGGGGGTAATGACATGACAAAAATGGGTATCAACCGATCAAATTGATCCAACTTAACAGTGTAGTTCTGTCCTTGGCTGATGATTCACTGACAAAAGAACTTCTAATAGCCAATCAAATTTTACATAGGCAACAATGTGTTCTTTACACAGACACGTCGTAGACTTTCAAAACAACGGGAAAGTATTCTATACAAAGCCATTCGAAGGCTTTAAACACAGGCATATTGGAATCTTTACACAACATCATTTATGCCTTTTAAACATGCAAATTGTATTTTCCTTGCACAACAAAAATCGCGGCCCTTTAAACTGGCGAATTGTATGTTTACACAGCCAAATCCTGGCACTTTTTGAAACATCGAATTGTATGTTTACACAACAATTCATGGCCCTTATTAAAACATCGAATGGTATGTTTACCCAACAATTCGTGGCCCTTTTTAAAACAGTGAAAGGTATGCTTTACACATCAATCTAGGCATTTAAACAGGTGAAAAATTTGAGCTTTACACATCAATCAATGCGTTTACAAACATGTGAGAATTTACAAGCTTTACACATCAAATCCATGCGTTTAGAACAGGCGAAATTACAATCTTTACACATCAATCAATGTGTTTACAAACAGACGAGAATTTACAAGCTTTACACATCAAATCCATGCATTTAGAACAGGCAAAATTACAAGCTTTACACATCAAGGAATCATAGGCTATGGTCGACAAATTTTTATATCCTTTACCCATCAAATTCTAAGATTTTAAACATGCGCAAGGTATTCTTTACATAGAAACGTTGTCGACACAAGTGTCCCCCCCCCCATTAAGCACCTATTACTCCGTGACTTGCATAGTAAAACCCTCCGTCTGTACAATAAAATCTCTACCCACACCCAACAACTACGTAAGCAATCCAGGACCATCAATTAGCATAAATGAGATTGTTGGTAAGGTAGGAGTAAAAGACTCACTCAACCTTTAAATCTATCCAAGAAGTAACAAAATCGTCAAAGTCACAAGGGTAAAGTGCTATCCAGGTATGAAATATTGCAGAGGTAAAATTTTCAGAAGACGTAGGGATAACAAAACGAATGTTCTCTCAACACCAGAAGGCGCAATCACAACAATCAGTCTACCCACTTAAAACACATGCAGATCTAAATCACATATCCTACAACATTCTATCATTCAACCGAAAAGCGTACCATTGCCTGGTTTCCTACTTCGAGTGTCATCCGTGCGCTCCATGCAACTCTCGCTCACTGACCGTCGAGACTACACCAGTACCTCCCAGCCAACGCTAGGGGTACTCTTCTTCCCCCTTAGCCCCCCGAGCCACAAAGGGGCCACACACTATCCAAAGGATGCATCTAGCTCCCAGCTCGCCTCGCAAGGCCGAGCTACCACTCGTCTCCGAGCTGGGAAATCCCAACTCCCACATGTAAATCAGTCAAGTCACTAATCCGGCAGTGTAACGTCACGCTAACAGTCGATTCCCTTCTTCCTTCTCCTCCCTTTCTTTTATAGAGTTTTAGAACTTCCATTATTTCCTTAAATATCATTTAATTTAAGTTTTAATAAAAATCTTCTAAAAATTCTCCTTCGTACATGTGTCATCCATCCCCCACGTTTCTCCATTAATTATTTTCTTTAATTAAATAATTGTCCTATTTCCCTCACCCACCTAGAGTTACTCCTAAATTTACTCCTATGTGTCCCTAGATTCCCTTACAGGTTTTAAAGGATTTCCCTATTATGGGGTTGCTATTTTAGTTCAATTTAGAAGGTTCTTAAATGCAGATTCTTTACTAAGTTGACCTCCCGCTTTTTACCATAAGTTCCCCTCTTTCACTTTTTATGTTACCTCCATTCCCTAGTTTCCTAATTTTTATATTTCCTTCTTTCCCCTTTTTATTAGAGCCCAAAATGACAAATGTGTAAGTTAACCTCCTTTCCTTTTTATTATTAATTTAGTAAATATATATAATTTTTTTTTTTAACTATTAAAAGTTAAAATATTCATTTCTTCTTTAAATTTCATATCCACCAATTTTATTTAATTTCTTACTCTCTTCATTTTACCCAAAAATTTATGAAGACCAAAGTTATTACTCAAGTGGTTTTTATTTTAAATTTTTTATTTTAATTTATTTTTATATAGATATTTTCTTAAGGGTAGACAAAATTTTACCCCTAGCGAAGTTTTAGACTTAGGACTTAGATTCTGAAAAGGGCGACATTTTAATTAGGGAAGTTGTTTTAAAATTTCTTAATGAGATATTTGTCTTAGGGCCCTCTAGGTTTGTTCCTTTATCATCATCAACGCGACGTGCCCTTTAGGACACACTAGGTGCTCCAAGGGTGCCACTCGCCTCATTTGTTCCTTTGCGCGATGTGCCCTTCAGGACACACTACGTGCTCCAAGGGTGACACTCACCTCTTGATTGATTGGTAGACATCAATAACCCCTGGAGTCAACACTCCGCCAAGTGAACTTGTGGGAGACTAAGGGATTCTAAGGAATAAGGCCCCCGCCTTATTGCGCGCCCCTTAGAATCATCATGAGCGACTATCACAGTCTACCCTCACGGCATCATGGGTCCTCTCGAACTAGGTAATCGTTAAGCTATAGTTCGAGCCATGACGAGAGTGCTAGTAGGCTGTGGCAGGGGTGCTATCCACACCTCTCCCTCAACCTCTCTGGTAGTCGTGTGTGACCCCTTTACTCCATATGTGAGTCTGGTCGACAAGATATCGTCAGCCTGCATCATCAACAAATCATGTCAAAATATGTCCACATCATATCATCATCTCAAATGTACTAATATCACAGTAAATCAATCAAACCCAAATAGTACACTCCTTGACTCAATCCAGAGTCCAAGGGCTTCCATTGATGCCTCTACATACTCAAGGTCCAAAACCTTGCACACTCAGAAAAATTGAGTCAATAGCACCTGCCTATGTCAATGTAGTAAAACAACATGTCATCTACCCATGATGCATCATAATCAAAGACAAATGTTTTAATATTGTAATAATCCGGATCACTTGCGAGAAAGTGTCCTCAAAGAATAAGTTCACTCAGTGCGCCAGAGCGGGATGCTACATATACCCCCTCTTGTTCCAAACTCCGTCCCGAAGTTTCACAGTATAAATGACGAAATGAGTCGATCACAGTATCATATGTCTATCTATCAAACAAAAATGGAAATTGTCGGCGCATATCATATGCATCCTCCCAAGTTGCCAAGTGCGGACTATAATTGTCCCACTGGACCTTGACCTGATCTACCGTTCGACATCATAACTGTCGAATGCAATGATCTACGATGTGGATTGGCTCAGCCGTGAGCGCTCCCTCGTCCAATACTTGCAAGGAACTCATGTCAATAGCATGTGTAGGATCACTAATATAATGTCTCAAAATAGATACATAAAAAACATCGTGCATACGCCTCAAGGAATTAGGCAAGGCTAGTTGATAGGCCACGGGCCCCTTTCTCTCCACAATCTCAAAAGTTCCCATGAACCTAGGAGAGAGTTTATCTCCCTTCCCAAACTTGATCGAACTCTTATGAAGTTTAACCTGCAAGAAGACTCGATCGCTGACCTCGTAACTACGGTCGACTCAGTGTGCATCGGCATAACTATTCTGTCGATCCTGCGCTTCTTTAATCCTTTGTCTTATCGTTTGCATTTGATATTCCATTTCTTGGATCGCTTATGGTCCCACCAGGACCCTATCCTCAAGCCAATCCCGACTCAAGGGCGTCCGACACGGTCGCCCGTAAATAAACTCGAAAGGCGCCATCTTAATGGTGCTCTGGTAACTGTTGTTGTAAGCTAACTCTACTAGTGGAAAGAATTCCTCCCAACGCTTTTGTTGGTCCATCACGTACATGCGCAACATGTCTTCCAAGGTTTGGTTTGTTCATTCGGTCTTCCCATCAATCTCTCGGTGATACGCGGTACTAAAGTTAAGTTGGGTTCCGAAGGCCTCTTGGAAACTCGTCCAAAATCATCTAGTAAACAACGATCCTTGATCGGATATAATCCTCTTAGGCACCCCATGCAACCTCACAATCTCATTGATGAAAACTCTAGCTATGTTAGTGTAACACACCCACTATCATAAATTAATTTTTTTTTTGAATTAATCTCCCACACACGAGAAATCTCCAGAAACCTGCACTTGCAGAATGCCAATCCCTGGTTCAATATCCGGATTCGGGATTTCAGAGGTTGCGGTGTCGAGGGTCCCTGTCCTCTCGAATCCCTGATCAACGATGGAACGAATTTTCGACGCGCCCCTTTGGTTGCCTCAGCCCAGCTTGGTTAAGCCTCTGGTCCATACGACCTGTTTCTATATGACCATACGACAGCTTCTCATCGGGGTTTCGGAGTTTGTGGTGCCGAGGTGCATATGTACCCAGAACTCCCGATCCTCCGATCCCTGATGTGCTCCTAGCATATTGGCTGTCCGGGCTAATTCCTGGTCGATACGGCCACAACGTTCACAAGACCACAGTCTTAATTCTTGTCGGGGTTTGGCGCCTTTCCATGTCATGGCGCACAAGTCCCCTGGGCTCTCGGTGCGCCTTTACACTGGCTAGCCCCCTTGGTCATACCATGGTCCATGTGACCACTTACCATATGACTGTAGCCATATAACCTTCCATCGGGGTTTCTTCATTTGTGATGACACAAAACACATATACCCGGGACTCGCGATATCCCGATTCCCGATTCTCTCCGGATGCTCGACACGTGTCCCTTGGATCAACGGCCTATGATGGTGTCGGAAACTCGCATATCGCGGTTTCGTATTGCAAGGGATCATGTCCTTGAAATACCCAATATGTCGAACTCCAACTCTCTAGGATCCTCTGTCACGTGTCCCTACTGTTTGGACGTCTCAGATCTTGTCGGGGTTTTCACTTGGATTTCCCCGATCACTTGTCCACGGGAATGCCGATTTCCTGATGGCAAATATCCCGATCCCCCTCTGGATCTCCTGACATGCGTCACGCATAATGGACGGTCCAGATTCGATCGGGAAATCACGTATCGCAATTTCATTGTGCAACAGTTCTACACTCCTAAAATCTCCGATGAGTGAAATCCCGATGCCTCCCAGAATGCCGACACATGTCCTGCCGAGATCAATGGCTAGGATACATTCTCGGGATTTCGAGAACCACAAGGCCCCGATTATTAGACTCAACAAAACCCCGATGACCCTGTTATCCCAACGACTTCTTCGGGATGTTGAAATGTGTCCTTCCGAGATCAACGGCTAGGACTCTTCCTCTGCACACTAGAGTTTAGCTCCGGTGCAACTCTTCCCGATCCAATGGTTTACGGGATTTCTACTCCAGATCTAATGGCTCAAATCACTTCCTCGCGCGCCTATCCCTGTGCTTAACCCCTGTGTAGCTTCTTCAGATCCAAGGACTAACGGGTAATGTGAACCGAGATCTAACGGTCCAGATTCGTTCTTTTGGGTCTTGGGATTTACGATCCCAATTTCTCGTTGCTCACGATGAGAGAGGGAAAGGAATGTAACGCCCGCGTTACTTTCATCAATCTAATGGTCGTGAATGACTATGGTTCACCTGACGAGATCTCATCCGTCAACTTATCAATCCTCATAACACTACTATCTTGGAACATTAATAAAATCGTTCCTCCTCGTGCAGGATTAATAAGGCCTATGCGTTCGAACCCTTGTTCTGGGTTCTTAGCGAACCTTTCCAAGGAGGAAATCTCTGTGGAGAGATCCCTACCGGGGCATTCCCGAAAGTGGTAAAGGGAGACAGCCTTCCGAGAACGGTTGGGCATGATTAGATTCATTTGTCAACGTAAGTTGAGCACAGTTTCCTCGGTGTTAAGCATATATCAACTCATTCATATCAAGCACTATGCGAACATTCTCATGCTGAAAACATTTAAAAATTCATGGTTCTATGAGCTAACCTCTACTCCATATTAACAATTATTGTATAGACAATTCCTTCACAGGAAACATTTACAATTCCGCAAGTCCATGAACATATGTGACAGCATATAAATTTCAAAATGCAATGTGAGCAAAACACTTATCAGAAATACTTCAGCAATGGAAGCAACTGCTGAGAGGGGTGCTCGTTTCCATCCAACCGTAGGCGTAGTGACTCCTAATGGATTTACCACTAGCCACCCCCGAGCTGAGACCACGATGTCTTGAGACCTGTGTCTCTCTGTCTTCCAGTGCCCAGGAGTGAAGGTTGCAATCCCTTCCTCTCTGCGATCACTCACTCTTTATAGAACTCCAGAGTTCCCCTCGCATCCACCGTTTTCAATCGCTTCTGCCATATGCCTTATCCTCTCACGAGGTTGCGTGTGTCACGATTAACCTTGCGCTGGTCATTCATGATGGCTCTACGGATAGGCGGTTCACCTCCCCATCCCTCATCAAGCCATCAACCTACCGGCCTGCAAGGCATTAATTTCAGGGCTAGCGAGCCGCTTTTGGTTCTCCGGGCCAGTGGAGTCCAA
>ML803343.1:585119-609680 GCA_009831015.1 Picea engelmannii | reverse complement strand
AAATTTCATATCCACCGATTTTATTTAATTTCTTACTCTCTTCATTTTACCCAAAAATTTATGAAGACCAAAGTTATTACTCAAGTGGTTTTTATTTTAATTTATTTTTATATAGATATTTTCTTAAGGGTAGAGAAAATTTTACGCCTAGCGAAGTTTTAGACTTAGGACTTAGATTCTAAACCGGGGGACATTTTAATTCAGGAAGTTGTTTTAAAATTTCTTAATGAGATATTTGTCTTAGGGCCCTCTAGGTTTGTTCCTTTATCATCATCAATGCGACGTGCCCTTCAGGACGCATTAGGTGCTCCAAGGGTGCCACTCGCCTCATTTGTTCCTTTGCGTGATGTGCCCTTCAGGACGCACTACGTGCTCCAAGGGTGCCACTTGCCTCTTTACTGATTGGTAGACATCAATAACCCCTAGAGTCAACACTCCGCTAGGTGAACTTGTGGGAGACTAAGGGATTCTAAGGAATAAGGACCCCACCTTATTGCACGCCCCTTAGAATCATCATGAGCGACTATTGTAGTCTTCCCTCACGACATCGTGGGTCCTCTCAAACTAGGTAATTGTTAACCTATAGTTCGAGCCATGATAGGAGTGCTAGTAGGCTGTGGTAGGGCTTTTGTCCAAACCTCTCCCTCAACCTCTCTAGTAGTTGTGTCTGATCCCTTTACTCCATATGTGAGTCTGGTCGGCAAGCTATCGTCAGCCTGCATCATCAACAAATCATGTCAAAACATGTCCACATCATATCATCATCTCAAATGTACTAATATCACAGTAAATCAATCAAACCCAAATAGCACACTCCTTGACTCCATCCAGAGTCCAAGGGGTTCCATCGATGCCTCTGCATCCTCAAGGTCCAAAACCATGCACACTCAGAAAAACCAAGTCAATAGCACCTGTCTATGTCAATGTAGTAAAACAACATGTCATCTACCCATGACACATCATAATCAAAGACAAATGTTTTAATATCATAATAATCCAGAGCACTTGTGAGCAAGTGTCCTCAAAGAATAAGTTCACTCAGTGCGCCAGAGCGGGATGTTACACTCTCTCATCCCCAAATTATCCTCTTTGCATCCCCTGATCCCCCTATGTGTGTAAATCCCCTTAGCAGTCAGACTCCATTGTCATCACACACTTGTCGCACAAAAAAATATTTATCCACATACCCGATGATTTCATGAACCTTCTGCATGGACCTTTGAAGAATTTTGTTTCTACAACACTATATGACTCAGTATAACCTACTACAAATGATGTATTATATCCTCCCAATATACTTTCCAACCATAAATCAAATGCATGAGAAGTTTTGTTACTTACAAAACTCAATTGTCTTGCCAACTCCAAAGTCCAATTTCTTAGTGTTGTGGTTTGGTAACTTCCAATATTCTCCACTAATATTTCTAACCACTCAGTCAAAATAATCGAAAATTCGCTAGAGAAAATATCATGCAAATATGGGTACACATACCTTTGCATCCATTGCTCGTCACTCATATGAGGGTTTCTATTCTCTTTCCGAAAAAAATTTCATTCCTTCCCTTCTAAACATTCTGAGATTTATTTCTTAGTCGGCCTCCAAAACATTCCCTCAGTCACAGATTCTGGGTCCCAACAATAGAACAGTTTGTTGGTGCACAGATGTAAGACCCTAGGTTCAACTTATCTTAACCAAAAAAACCCTTCAGACACCGACCCTTTCAGCATCACTTGCATGCAAGTGAAATCTCACCTGAGGCATCTATTGGGGTTGCAGTAACCAATATTCTATAGTAGTAAGGGAATGGGATGTGATCATCTTATTCATTCTTACTCAATTGTTCTATGCACATTATTCTGTATTTGTTCTTCCTTAGTTACTTAGTGAGTTTAGTATTACCATTATACGACATATTTCACCAAAACCCATTTAATGTAACATTCATACTATTGCACAGTTATCATGTAAGAAACATATCTATTCTAACATGCATAAAGAGAATATTTAGGATCAATCACATAAAAGATGAGAAAACACAATATTTAATGTGTTTCACCCAACTTTGGGCTACGTCCACAAAGGATGGTTTCTTTATTATTCTTTCCATAATAGTCTTAGGATTGTGCATTGCGCTTACAATAGAGATACCTTGCTATCTCTTTATCTATCTTTCCTAGCCGCTCTGCAGTGCAAGCCTCTCTCTCTCTCTGGAACATCTCCCTAACACTCAGACATAGACTCTTTCCTTCTCAGCCTATTCTATCACTTTCCATACAAAACAAGAACTCTTGATAGATAAGAAGCCCTATTATCCCAACCCATTACATATTTATACATGAATTTTATGGCTTAAAACCCTACTTTTCTCATCCCAAAACCCTATTACAACTCATGAAAACGCATGTTGGCTCACTAATTGGGCTTGTTTTCCCTTCTTTTATGTATGCATACTTCTTTTATACTTCGACTATTGTTCTCCTTTTTTTGCGCATCTTGCTTCTTTTAGCATGCTGAACTGGTATCCTTCCTTTTTGCTTGCTTTCTTCTGTTTCTTTATTATCTACTTTATTCTTCTTCTTTGTATGTTCTTACTACACACTGTACCCCTGAATGTGCCTCAGTTGCACACTCCCGAGCCTAGATGCGTCTTTACTGCGCACTTCGCTACTACCTTTTCTTCTTTCTTCTTCTTCTGCGCACATCTTCCATACTTAGGTTTTTCATGAAAAATGTATCAAAACTGCCTGTCCAACAAGCCCCCAGGACGTGCACTATTCCAAGATGGCTTGTGGATGAAACTGAATATAACCTTATTCATCCAACTTTGCTAGGATTTTTTAGGTGTGGAATTTGGTGCCAATCACTTTCTTCAAAAATGAGACATGAAAACAATATGTAGCTTGGAGTGACTGGGAAAATCTAACGGATAGGCCACTAGCCCCATGCATTTGAGAATAACATAAGGACCATAAAGTTTGGTGCAAGTTTATCACATTGTTGGGATTTGAGCGAAGAATTTTTGTGTGGTTGGAGACAGAGAAACACATGACCCCCTTCAACAAATTGACGTTCAGAATGACCCAGATCTACCTGTTGCTTCATACGGTTTTTAAGCCATTATCAAATTTTCTTTGAGAGTACGGAGAATGGTCATGCAGACGGTAATATTACAATCAATCTTCCAAAACTTGGAGACAACTAGTATGTATGGGAGAACCAATGGTGGATTCTATCTGTAGACTATTGCAAAAGGAGTCATGCAAGGGGAAGCATAGTAAGAGGTGTTGTAACTCCATTCAACTAGGGGTAACCACTGAACCCACTGATGTTGTCTTTTAGGTGAAAAACACCTCAAATATGTTTCCAAAAACATTTTGACCACTTCTGTTTGGCCATCATTATGGGGATGATAGGTTGTGCTAAGATGAAACTAAGTTCCTTGGAGCTTGAATAATTATTTCCAGAAATTGTTGGTAAACCTAGCATCATGGTCAGAAACAATAGAATGAGGCATTCCATGGATATTGAAGATATTATCCATAGAAATTTCAGCCACTGTGGATGTTGTGAACATGTTTTGAAGAGCACACAAATGAACATATTTGGAAACACGATCCACTACTACCATGATGACTAACTTATTTTCTGATTTGGGTAAGCCAATAATGAAATCCATAGAAATATTTATCCAAATAGTAGGTGGAAGCAAAAGTGGTTGGAGTGTACCACGAGGTTTGAAGGTCTCTCCCTTATAACATTGGCAGGTATCACATCTGGCCACAAAGGTGCAGATGTCCTATTTCATACCATCCCATAAGAAAGATCGCTTGACCCATTCATAAGAGTTGGTAAAACCTGAATGGCCTACTGGAGGAGAAGCATGAAAACTAGAGAGCACCTTGGATTTAAGTGATGTTTGTTTTCTTAAATACAAGTGACCGTTATAATGAAACTAGTCATTATGCCAAGAGTACCCTGGATAAAATTAGGGATCCTATTTTTTTTGGATTAGGCTAGAAATTTTGGGGTCTTGCAACCATTCTTTTCGAACAACCTGAATCCAGTCGACAATAATGAATGAGATGGAAAAGAGGGGCCCTTCATATTCATATTTCCTAGAAAGAGCATCAACCACCACATTTTCTTTTCCCTTCTTATAAACAATCTCATAATCATATCCAAACATATTGGTCACCCAATTTTGTTGCTCCAGGAATGAAATTCATCATTCCTAGAAGTACTTGAGGCTTTGATGATCTATATTAATTTGGAAGCGTTGTCCCAATAGATAAGGGAGCTAGAGATCCATTGCATGAAAAATAGCCAACATTTACTTTTCATAAATTGGTTGGTCCAAATGTCAGTCCGAAAACTATTTTTTGGTGAAAGCCAAAGGTCATCCATCTTGCATGAGGATTGCCCCAATTTCTCTCCCTGATGCACCACATTCTAGAACAAAGGTCTTGGTGAATTCATGTAGGGACCATACAAGAGTAGTGAACATAACTTCTTTCAAGGCTTGGAAGGATTGGTCAGTTGTTGGAATCCAACTAAAATAATTATTTTTAAGGAGAATTGTGAGAGGAGCCACAATTTTTCCATAATTTTCAACAAACTTGTGATAACATCTCATTAAACCTAGGAAACCATGCAAAATTTTAATATTTTTAGGGTGAGGCAAATTCTACATAGCTTCAGTTTTCTTTGGATCCTCCCTTACACCATCCTTTCCAACAATGACCTAGGTACTCAACTTCAGAGGTGCCAAAAGCACATTTAGACTATTTGAGGAAAAGTTAGTGTTTGGAGAGGAGATGGAGAACTTGATCTACATGGACGAGATGGGCTAGCCACATTTTATTATAGATGATAATATCATCAAAGAAAACTAACACAAACTGATGGAGGAAAGGACGAAATACATGATTCATGAGACTTTTAAAAGTGGAGGGGGAATTACAGAGACCAAAGGATATAACCAAGAACTCATAGTGGCCCTCATGAGTGAAAAATGTAGTCTTGGGGATGTATTCCTCTTTCATATGTATCTAGTGGTATCTCGAACGAAGGTCAATTTTGGTAAAGTATTGAGCCCCAATAAGTTCATCCAAAAGGTAATCTATGACATGAATGGGAAATTTTTATTTGATGGTAATTTTGTTAAGGGCATGAAAATCAGGGTACACACGCCAAGTGACTTCCTTATTGAGGACCATGACAATTGGGGAAGAATAGGGGCTGGTACTGGGACATATAACACCTGCTTCTAACAATTCTTGGACAATTTTCTCAATTTCATTTTTTTGAGCAAAGGGATGACGACAAGGGAAATAATTGGGAGGAAGATTTTCTAAGATTAAAGGAATGGAATGGTCATGGTCTCTACAGGAGGGGGGGAGGCCTAGGTAGTTTGGAAAATAGTGGGATGGAGGGAAATGATAGCTTGAAGGTTGGGGTGTATCGGGGGTGTCTCAACTTCTTGAATGGAATGGAATTGGAAAATGATGCCATATTGACCTTTTTTGAGTAACGTTTCCATGCGGTGGGAACCAATGAACTATGGGGACCCTACTATAATGCCTTGGAATTTATATTGTTTCCCTTCATGTTAGAATTGCATGGTTATATCCTTAAGATCCATGGTTATGGGGCTAAGAGTTCATAACCATTCAACACCAAGCATAATGTCACAACCACCCATGTCAATAGAAAACATGTGATATTTCATGTTATACTGACCAATTTGTAGGCGCACATTTTCACAACGCCCCCCACATTTCATGGAACCATCATTGGCAATCATGATTTGAAAGTTGTTGAAAAAATGGATATAGTAATTGACCTCTTGAGCAAGGTAGAGAGGAATGAAATTATGGGTGCTTCCACTTTCAAATAGGATGATAAATTTATAGTGCTTAATGTAACCAATCAATTTGAGGCTTCGAGGAGTAGAAAAAACAGTGAGAGCATTCAACAAAATCAGTGTTTCAACTTTGGGATGATCAGTGGGTGGTGAAATATTATCTGTTTGGGGTATATTGGCTTCAGGAGAGACCTCTACATATTCATCATAAACATCCTATGAAATGGCCATAAAGAGTTTTTGTTCTTTAAATTTGTGCCCTGGAAATTATTTATCATCACAATTATATTAGAGACACTTGAGTTGGCGTTCAACCTTTTATGCCCATGTTAATTTTTGGACATTGAGAGGAGTGGCCCGAGGAGAAATGGTGGTGGGTTTAGGGTGGAGAACAAAAGTGTGTTTTTTTCTTTGGGCCAAGATGACTTGTTATGCCTCCTTGGCATGTTTTCTTGCTTCCATCCAAGTATGGGGGTGAGCCATTCTGACCTAAGCTCATATTTAATCCTTGAGGCTACTAATAAAACATTCCCTCAAAAAATCATAGGTAATTCCCTCCATTCAAAAATCCAAGTGCTCAAAGGAAGCAATAAAATATTTCATTATTATAGATTGTTTCAAATTGGCCAGAGATCCTAAATGGTGGGTGTCCATGTCAAATCCTTCATACAAATCAACAACAAATTATGACCAAGAAACATACCCTTGTTGTGAATTTCTATGCCATTTTCATCATTCTGGATACAAATATATAATTATGTAACAAAGCTTGATCAACTCATTAGTAATTCCATGCAGGAAGAAATAGTGTTCCATTTGAGTGACCCAAGTTGTTGGATCTGAGCGATCAAATTTGTTCATCGGCTTATCTATGGGAAGATGGGGGTAATGAAGTAGGGAGTTGGAATAAGAGTGCATAGGTTGGTTGGAGTAAACATATTTATGAAAGAGAGGTGGGTCAGAAGAGGAAGGATCCTGGAATTTGTTCATGAATTGTTGGAGAGCGGAATTAACTTCAACAATTTGGCTACCTAGTTGTTCTTGGATGTAGTCAATTTTGGCATGAATGGAAGGAATGTCCTTACTCACTTGGGCCTAAAGGGAAGTAAGGTTAGTATTCAATTTCTGATTGGTTTCTTCTTGGTGGGTGGGATCCGTGAGGGAAAGAGGGGTGGTTCGACTTAAAAAAGATAAATAATAAAATACAAAAAAATAAGTGATATATACTACTACGATCAAGGAAACAAGAGAAAATCAATGGGATAAGTGGGAAATAAAGGTGTTGGGAAGTGTATGGGTCCATGGGGTAAAAAAAGTAAAAAAACAAAACAAAAAATAGATAAGTGATATATACTACTACGATCAAGGAAACAAGAGAAAATCAATGAGATAAGTGGGAAATAATGGTGTTGGGAAGGGTATGGGTCCATGGGGTAAAAAAAGGTTAAAAATGATAGGTATCACAGTGACCACAGTACTACATATGGATGGATTATTCCACAAAAGTTTTCCATGTTTCCATTATTTTCATGTTTTATTAAATTGGGCACGATTTTCGTCGCTATTTCCACGAAAGTTCGTCGCTATAGCGACGACTATTGCCTACCTCAAAAATCACCTGCTAACACACATGGCTTGCAATGACTAGTTGAATTTTTTTGGGTCAACTCATGCATTTTCGTTGCTATATCGACGATAATCGATCTGTATATACCTAACTTTAAGAGACTTTGCAACAAATTTGCTATAGTTGCAACATTGTTCGTGGGTTTTGTTTGAGCTGTTTATTTTTTATATCACCGACCAGTTGAACAAATCCAATTCTATATCTACATAGCTCATATTTTTAACTTGCAAGGTTAGTATTTTTTTTTATTTATTTATTTACATATACTCATTTAACTTGTAAAATTTTGTTCAAATGAAATTTCATGTAGCTTGTTTTTCCTTTGATAATATATTATATGTGCATTACCATATTTGAAAATTGTTATGTCATTGGTTTTTGGATCCAATTAGTATATTCTATGGAAATTCATGTGAAATGTCAAGAAAAATATTTTTCGAAGAAGTATTTTAAGAAGAGGGAAAATTACTCCATCAATAAGACAATTCAAACATTAAAAACATATGTCATTATCAATCTAGATCAATTTGAGCCTACAATTCCTTATATAAATTTAATCCTTATTACAAAACCACCAACTCATAACAACTTTACTGGTTGGACTAATGCTTGAAATAGAAAGTGGAAAAAAAATCCTCTTAGGTCTAATCCTATCCCTTAGCGACCTTGTTAGCTCTCTAACTTTTGTGTTTCTATGATGTTGTGCCTATATATATTAATTTCATATTTTTAGTCTAGTATTAGGTTAGGTTAGTCATATAACATTGTATTCTTATGTGATGTTGTTTCTCTCAATTTTTTATAATCACACACAATTCTAGATATAGTGATTAACTCTAGTTTGTAGTTGATGTAACTTTTTTATACACTATTAATAAGGAGTAGCTAAAATATAAAAAATTCATGATGAAATCTACGATTAACATGATGAAATATATTAGTCAGACAATGAAAAATGAGACCATGCCAAAGTGTCTTAGAAAATAAAACCATGACCACTGTAAGTAGAATAAAATTGTGACCATTGTATGTAGCTGCAAATCAACACGTCATAATTTAAACCAACCAAACCCAATTGTGGATGACAAGTGGATGACATTATTGTTTTAGTGGTGAATTTCAAAGATTGACATTTTCTCTACAAAACAACTTAGAGGCTAGTGTATGGTGTCAAGTGATTCAAGTTTGAGAAATTTTGACCACTTTCCTTAAATGGTGTGTAATTATTTTCCATGGTGATTCAATACACACTACTCTAAAGTACAAATTTAAGCATATCGATCCTAATAGTTAATCGATAATAATAAAAAAAAAGAATGTCAAAATATCTTAGAAAAAATAATTGTGAGAATTGTAGGTCATTGTAAATAAACATATCATAATCGAAAGGATTAGCTAAAATATAAAAATTTGACAACTTACTGTTTGGTATGGTGTAGGTAAGACAATTACTTACCAATACAAGGATTTGTCACTTTGAACAAAAATGACAGGAAGCTTGCTCAGTTTAGAGCGGCATTAGAGGCAAGGGGCGATGGAAAATGTTATTTCCCTTGCTATGATTGCAGGGTATTGCAAAGAAGAAGACTTTTATTAACAACAACTGAAATACATTGTAGGGAGAAGGGGCACGCCGAAGGGGGTTATGAATATCATCCCTTGGTAAGAGGATTCAATATTTAATGTATTTTCTGTAATAGTCATCATGTCATGAATTTTAGTAATATTTCTTATCATTTTTTTTATATTTTCTATACACACTAAATTTACTACGTTTTTTTTAAATATATAGATGATTCCCCCAAAATGTCAACCTCCAGAGAGTTATTTTCCAAGTACTAGAAGAAATACTCCTTTACAGGGTGATGAACTTCGAGACCAGAATATTGAAGCTGTTGATCAATTTATTAATGAGATATGGATGGAGATAACGTTAGTGATACAAATAAGGAATATGATATACATAGATTGATCTAAGACACATTTTCTCCAATGGATGAGAGCAACCAAGATGATAGTCATGATGTTGATCCTCTACTCGAGAAGTCATGTCAACCTCTTTATGAAGGCTCAACAACAAATCTTCTATCTGCTATATTGTTGTTAGTGAACTTGAAGGTTTTGAATGGTTTATCAAAAACATGCCTCACACAAATACTAAGGTATTTAATTTGTTAATTATTTATGCCTTGATGTTCACAAATACTTAAAAGGTTCGGTTTTTTCCTATATTTCTATTGTTTTCTAATTTGTAAAGTATGGATGCGATATTGATGGTTAATATTGTTTACATTGACTTATTGTTTTGAATTTTGTAGTTTGTTAGGTGAATTTCTATTACCAATGTCAAATATTTTTCCATGAACATATCGAGAAATATCTGTGATTATGAAAGAAAATGGAATGGAGTATCAAGCTATTGATGCATGTCCTAATGATCATATCATATACTATGGAAAATATGCATTAGAAAATGAATTCCCATAATGTCAAATAAGTATATATTGAACTGATAAAGCATCAAAGAAGGTGCCTTGCAAAGCTCTTCATTATATTCTGATAATTCCATGTTTCCAGCGGTTGTTCAAGTACCAAAGTATAGCACAATTTATGGATTTCCATGCAAATAACATAAGTAGAGACGATGTTCTTCGAATTCCTACAGATGGTTCTACATTGAAGTACATCGAAGAAAATTGGCCATTTTTTAAAGAAGAACCTCATAATGTTAGACTTTCGATGGCATCTAATGGTGTCAATCCATTTGGAGAGCTTCGTTCTACGTACTCAGTGTGGCCTATTTTTTTATAAACAATTACCTTCCTCCTTGGATGTTGATCAAGAGAGAGCACACAATGTTGGCAATGATTGTTCCAGGTATTTAATTACCTTTTATTTTCTTTAAAGTATGACAAAATATTTCCTTTCTTTGTTTCGTGCATGTTAATTATGTCTTTTATATATAACAACATCTAGATAAGTATAATTAATCATGTGGTATGTTGAACCAATTAGGTAAGTACCAGGTTAAATATATGAACATATATATTGAGCCTCTTCTTGATGAGTTGTTGAAGTTATGGGTTGGCGTCACTATGTATGACATCTCTAGACCAATAAGGCAAAAACAATTTCAATTCCATGGAATACTATCATGGACAATTCATGATTCTCTTGGGTTAACACATTTTTGTGGTATATTGTTACTTTCTTTTGTGATTTAATATTATATATATTTATTGAAAATATCATGCATTATTTTAAATTGTTACTCTAATTTGCCACATTAATTCATATATCTTGTAGGTGTTGGTAAATTTGCATGCCTAGTTTGTGGTCCCAGGACAAAATCTCGTCGTTCAAGGAGTTTAGGAAAGGAAGTGTTTGATGAGTATAGGCACTTTCTGCCTAAGAACCATAGTTATCGAACTACAGACAAAGAAAAATTCAATGGTAAAGAAGAGAATGGAAAAAAACCACGAAGAATGACACCTCACCTATGGAAGTTGGAATATATTAGAAATCTTCAAGGTATGCAAATTATTTATGTATGATATATTATATAAATCTTTGGTTAATTTCATTAGTATTAATTTCATTTTTTTTTATTAATTAGTGTTAATTTCATTTTGTTGATGTTTCATGAATGTTGTTAAGGCAGGAATGGGCTTCCACGAGGAATGAAAAGTTACCCGATTCAATTCAATAGGTTTCCATACTATGAGCACCTACAAATAGTTCATATGTTTGATATAATGCAAATCGGGAAGAACATAACAAATTTGTTATGGCGAATATTAGATGGAAGGACTGACAAAGAGAGAATTATAAAGATTTGTAGTGACATCCAGAAAGATAATCACGCATTGCAAAGTGTTATTATTAATTCTAATGGTGATGGTCGTGAACAAAATACTAGTCTTCCTTGGTTATTGACGAAGCAATAGAGAAATATTGTAAAAGAGGTCATTCAAAAAATTAGGTTTCTGATGGGGTTTTCGTTGAACATACAAAATATATTAACGAAAAAAGGTGATTTTGGTGGGGTTAAAACACATGAATGGCATACATTCATTAAGGTAATTAGTAGGTTATAATATATTTCCTTATTGGTACGCATTTTTTGGAAACAAATAATAATTTTTTTTTTTGTGTTACAGTACGTTCTACCTTTATCTCTCCCAGACGACTTTGACAACACCATAAAACAAATTATTTATGTACTTGGAAAATACATGAGGTAAGTAATGTTTTATATGGAAAATGTACTTCTTCTATGATTTGTAGCAGGACTTATTGACATATTATTTTTTATCTGCAAATTTATGTATTCCTTGATATTATTTTATTGCATTGACATTTGTAGGTGTCATTCATCAAAATAAATCCATAAAGAAGATATAAGGTATTGGAAGAGAGAAATTCCCTGACTAATGTTTCAAATGCAGTAGTATCTACCTCCAACATTTTTCAATGCACAAGAACACTACCTCATACACCAAGTTGAGGATATTGAATTATGTGGACCAGTACACAGAAGGTCGATGTGGATGGTGGAGAGGCAGTTGAAGTCATTGAAGGATTTTTTTAGACAAAGAGCACGTCCTGAGGGTTCTATGGTTGAGGGATATATGGTATATCAATGCATGGTGTATATTAGTCAATATCTACCTAAATTAGCAGAAAATATGAATGTGCCTCGCATTTGGCATCTTGACTCCATAAACAAATTTGAAGGGGAGGACCTATTGGGGAAAGGTAAAATGAGGATTGTGAAAGGTAATTATTAGATGTTGACATAGATTTAATATATTACACATTTATTTTTCCAATTTTATTTTATCATACTGATTTTTTATATTTTTTATTCCTGCATATTGAACTATATTAAACTATTCCTTTATTAACAATAGTTAATTAATGATATTTAATTGTTATTTTATCATATAGTTGCTCGAGAGTGGGATTCTTTACATTTATACATCGCAAACAACCTTGATTGGATGGAGCATTGGATAGAATATACTGAACAATACTTGGGTAGGTTATCATGGGAAGCGATGAGTAAGATGATTAAAACAATGCATCATCATCAAGATCAATTTCCTGATCTTACATCAAGGGAAGTTGATTTAGCCTTTGGTTCAAAAGATAAACTTGCAAGTAAATTGTTTACTCGCATTTTCCTAGTTATTTCCCAATTTTTCAATGTATTTGGTTTGTTTAATTTTTGAAATATATATTTACTAAGTCTTATATGAGGTTTATTAATTGGAAAGGTATTTTTTACTCGTTGTCCATGTTGTAGTTGAAACATCACAAGGCTATGTGGTGTAATGGTCATAAATTCCGTATCAAAATGTTGGATGATAAGATGAAAAACTCGGATTGTGGGATAACTGTAGTGTTTAAGGTCACCAATGTTTCCTTTAGAAGTGACAGAAATCTGGAAGAAATTGAGAATAGGTAATATGGGCATTTGGAGGATATAATTGAGTATGATTTTAATTTCTTTAAAATAGTTTTTGTTGAGGTGAAATGGTATAGGCTACAAATGCATGAACATGATCCGGAAAGAATTGTTATTGAGTATGATAATGGATTTACCATGGTTAATACAAGGGAATTTGAACCGGGTACAAAGCCTTATGTTCTTCCATGTCAATGTGAGCAAGTATTTTACTCAGAGGTACCTGGTAAAGCAGGTTGGTCATATGTTGTTAGATATGATCCAAGAGGAAGGCCAGTAAAGTATAATCATGTAGTCAAGGATGAAGATAATAATGAGGAAGAAGATCATGATTATGCAGATTAGGAGCAGGTGGTTGTAGTCGATGTGTCAGACGAATAAGATGAAGAAGTTGATCATCCAAATGTAGAAAACGACGATCTCATTGATGATATCGATTACTATATTAGATAAAATGGCATTGATGATGATGTTGATATGAATGAGCCTTTCACCAATATCGATTCTAAACCAGATCCTAATACAGATGTTGAGATGGATGAAGAAGAAGATGATTGATATCTAATTGTTGAAAAGAAGAGGTATGTGTTTATATCTTTTATATGATCTTTATATGTTTTTATTTTGTATAATAGAGTATATGTTACATGTTCTTTATAATTTCAAATTAGGTATGGGGAAATTGAGAGTTATGTGTGGGTGGGGGGCATAATTAGAGCTTCCACCTTCATGTGGTTTCCCCTGTTTACTAGAGAATGAACTATTCTTGAAACCAAGAATATCTCTACACAACTGCGCCTAATCATATACTAATTGAACCCATTAAGGCATGATAGTAAGTGGCTTAGGATTAGAGTTAGAACACTTGAGGCCTACTTAATAATTGGACAATGAAGCATGGATTCAAAGAAGGAGAAATAAAAGAAGTTTAATATAACAATGTATGCACCTTGTCACCCTTCTCTGTGTAGATTCTCCTATAGGAACTCGTAGGGATTTTTGTATCCACTCTATTGATATCCTATCTACCTACATAAACAACCACTAGTACAAGAGGGAAATATTTCATCGGACGCATTAATATGTCCGGGGTAAGTTTCAGAGAGCTGTAAAGAGTTATCTTATAGGTTGAAAGTGAGTTTAGCACGAAGGGAGTTTAGGTGACAATGAGTTCAATTATCACTTCATGAAACATATTGCCCAACATGACTGTAATGAAATTTGGGGTTGTAGAGGCATTTCATCAACCTATGTGTCCACACTTCATCTCCATCAGCCTGGTCAGGAAGGGTTTCTAGACTCAAATATTACTCACACACCCACTCTATATATCGACCCAGCGCGTCCTCATTTCGTTTTAATTTTCTTGGCCGAATTTTAAAGGAAACAACTATTAAAAGACATTGTACTAGGGATATAGTACATGATGGGAAACAATGACCTATGAATGGGGCCAATGTTGAATTTTTTTCAAAATGTTTCTGTATGAACTGAAATTTGACATGGATAGACTGCTTGTATGCCTTGATGATATGGGAGGGTTTCCAAACTCAAACATCACTCACACACCCACTCTTTATATTCATCATCGGTGTCATTCAAAACAACATCATGCCAATTAGGCCCGTGATTTTGGTCATGGAGAGAAGAAGGAAATAGATGAGATTTTGTATTTAGATAATGATTTTTTACTAATATTATTTATGGAGAAAAAGAGTACTTAGATGACAGAAAAAAACAAAGACAAGAAATAACTGATATTGAAGCTTCTACAATTAATCAAGTACTTATTTATCAACATTATTTCATTCCATTGCAGTACTAGATGCATGGACGTCATGCGTCTCAATCATATTTTAAAGGAAACAACTAAAATACATTTGAATAGGGATAGAGTAAATGATGGGAAACAATAACCTGTGAATGGGGCCAATGTTGAAATTCTTTCAAAATGTTTCTATATGCACTGAAATTTGACATGGATAGATTGTTCGGATGCCTTAATGATATGAAGGGTTTCTAGACTCAAATATACCTTGGGTGGTAAAAATATTGTTTTAATTGATATAGTGGTTGTGACAATGCCAACAAAATCCAACCTGTTCCTTAGGCACAATTGTATGTACACCATGAAATTCGTAATTCCTTACTCTTTTTGTGATGCAATTTCCACATGAAGGATTCATTGTCACCATCAATCAATGCTCATATTATGATCCACAACCACATTTGATCGAAGATAATGTATCACCTTTATTCGATCATACATATATAGTGTATCCCTACTAGTTAGTTGGAAAAACCTCCTTCACAATTGAATTATATGGCCACTTCCACCATTGTTTTTAATATAAACTCCCATAAATAATGAGCCTTTGACTCATTTTCATGACTTAGGGAGATATATTAAAATTGGAAATTTATCCATAAGGGTAACAAATCCAATTTCACCCCCTACGTGCAAAAGTGTCGGGTCCTACTTCTTCGACCATGAAATTTCCTAACGATGATAAATTATTAGAGGCCACGACCTTTTTATATGGTCTTTAGGATAACCTCCATAATGGATCTCCTATTTAATTTCACCCTAGGTCTATCTACTCCACTACTATCATTCCCTTATATTCTATCCCTTTGGAAATATTGATAATTTTGATTCTTCTCTACCAACAACACCTCTGACTTGAAGAATATACCTTGGATTAAATTTCCATACTTACGATTATTGATGTTTCCATCAAACGATATGTTGTCAAACTATTTTGTGTTGACATGAAGCATCTAATATGACTTTCCATTGTTTGTTTTTGGTGTAGGATTTTGCATTGAATTGTATGGTACCTATAGATAATTTTCTTAGCCATGTTTAGATGAGTAAGGTATATTCTTGAAATTTCATATATAATTAGGATCATTTCCCTCTGCATTGTTTCATTTAAACCTTTTCCACCTCAAAATTGTCCTAGGAATATCCCTATTGAAAATTGGTACATTGTTCCATCTTCTTCACTTTGAAAACATCTAATGGTGGAGCCTTCCTATTATGGGTTACACTAGAGTAATACCATTTTTCCATTTGGCTCCCATCCTATTAATATTTATCACCAAGAGCCCATGTATCTTGATTTTTCATATGGAGATTCATTCTCATATGTAATCTAGTTCAACAGTAACCCGATGGGAAACAATAACCTATGAATGGGGCTAATGTTGAAATTATTTCAAAATGTTTCTATATGCACTGAAATTTGACATGGATAGATTGTTCGCATGCCTTATTGATATGGAAGGGTTTATAGACTCAAATATACAATACTAGATGCGAGAACATGTGTACTATCAATGAATTTTAAAAGGAACAACGAACAAACATTGTACTAGGTCTAGACATGGGCAATGGTGACCTGTGAATGGTGCCAACATTGAAATTTTTTCAAACTGTTTCTGTATGCACTGAAATTTTACATGGATAGACTATTTTCATGCCTTAAAGATATGGGAGGGTTTCTGGACTAAAATTTGACTCACACATCCACTTGTTTCCATCATAAATTCATCACGTAAACCATAAACCATATTTTTCTTTCAAATTACACAAATAGCTTGACACAAGTTTTAAGTTTGCATCAACACTATAAAAATGACTGTGATGAATGGCCCATGTGTCACTAAGGAAATTTCTATGATCTTGTGCCTTTTCGTTTGACCCTAGAGCATTCCTTGGACAACCATGAGAACCATACTTCATGTTACAAATGCATTTGAAATGGCCATTTTTATATCACATATTGCATGTGTGATTCCATAAATCCCTAGGCATGGACCATGAAAGATAAAATGAAATGGGGTCCCCAACTATGGGGACTTGGTACTAGTCTAATTTTAAGTCTAAGTTGCATTCCTAGTCCTAGTTGGTCTAAGTGAAAGTCCCAATCCTAATATGTAGGCTCATGCCTATCAAATAGTACATAATTGAAATCATCATTTTCAATGTGGGCCACTTTTTAACAATATTCCATGTGGTGCATATGGGAGATATTTATATGAACAATTTTTCCTAGAACAATCCACATCTATGGCATCGCAGGAGGTGGGATTCCCTACAAATGATTTGGGTGATATTTTTCAAATAAGGGTTGTATGTGGTTGTTCACAATGCAAAGGAATAAGAAACATCTCTTGTTGAGTAAGTGCTAAAGAATTATTTTCAAGATAAACTTCTAGATGTTGATGGAATTATATCTCCTATAGTTATTCGTAACCCCATCTAGGGTGTCACAGGAGGCGGGATGCCTTACAAATGATTGGGGTGATTTTTTTGAAATAAGGGTTGCATGTGGTTGTTCAAAATGAAAAGGAATAAGAAAAATCTCTTGCTAAGTAAGTGCTAAAGAATTTTTTTCAAGATAAACTTCTAGATGTTGATGGAAGTATATCTCCTATAGTTATTCCTAACCCCATAAGTGAAGTTGGCCATACAAGGGAAAAAACTAAATTTAATATTTTTCTTGAGCCTATGAGAAATGTGTCTATCATAGCCAACCCAAGCATGTTTCCTACCATCCCATCATGAAGTGTTAAGTGTTTAGGTACCCAAGAATCAATTGTTGGACCTATTATTAAAACTAGGCGATCTAAGGTGGTGGGTGCAATAGTGAAGAGTTTGCTAAAGAGAAATACACGATAAAATATTTCCCAATATGATGTTAGGGAAGACCTTTTAGATATTTCCTTACCTCCAACTTCATAATTTGATTACAACAAATCATTTAACCACACTCTCTTTCATGCATGGATCAATGTTAAACCATTTCTTACAATTGGATAACTTTTCCCCTTTTGTGGTAACAACTATATAATTTTCCCCTCTAAAATCTTATGAGAATATATAGGAGTTTTTATACTCATCCATGGTTGTTCAAACAAGGTAGTCTTGAAGTTCTTTCAATGCCACATAATGTTACTCCCTTATTGAATATTTGAGGGTTGCAACATGTAGATATAACATATCAACATACAATGTTATTTTACCTGTGAATGGGGCTAGATCACTGTGATGAATGGCCCATGCATCCCTAAGGAAATTTCCATGAACTTGTACCTTGTCGTTTGACCCTAGAGCATTCCTTGGAAAACCATGAGAACCATACTTCATGTTACAAATGTATTTGAAATGGCCATTGTTATATAACATAGGGAATGTGTGATGCCATAAATCCCTAGGCATGGACCATGAAAGATAAAATGAAATGGGGTCCCCAACTATGGGGAATTGGGGCTAGTCTAAGTTCTATTCCCAATCCTAGTTGGTCTAAGTGCAAGTCCTAATCCTAATATGTAGGCTCATGCCTCTCAAATAGTGCATAATTGAAATCATCCTTTTCAATGTGGGACACTTTTTAACAATATTCCATGTGGTGCATATGAGATATATTTATATGAACAAAATTTCCTAGAACAATCCACATCTAGGGTGTCACAGGAGGCGGGATGCCTTACAAATGATTGGGGTGATTTTTTTGAAATAAGGGTTGCATGTGGTTGTTCAAAATGAAAAGGAATAAGAAAAATCTCTTGCTAAGTAAGTGCTAAGGAATTTTTTTCAAGATAAACTTCTAGATGTTGATGGAAGTATATCTCCTATAGTTATTCCTAACCCCATAAGTGAAGTTGGCCATACAAGGGAAAAAACTAAATTTAATATTTTTCTTGAGCCTATGAGAAATGTGTCTATCATAGCCAACCCAAGCATGTTCCCTACCATCCCATCATGAAGTGTTAAGTGTTTAGATACCCAATAATCAATTGTTGGATCTATTATTAAAACTAGGCGATCTAAGGTGGTGGGTGCAATAGTGAAGAGTTTGCTAAAGAGAAATACACGATAAAATATTTCCCAATATGATGTTAGGGAAGACCTTTTAGATATTTCCTTACCTCCAAATTCAGAATTTGATTACAACAAATCATTTAACCACACTCTATTTCGTGCATGGATCAATGTTAAACCATTTCTTATAATTGGATAACTTTTCCCCTTCTGTGGTAACAACTATGCAATTTCCCCCTCTAAAATGCTCATGTACTTGAATCCGACGCATATAAATGACATGTGAATGGGGAAAACGTTATAATATTTTAAATTTATTCTTTTATGGACTGAAATTTGACATGGTTAGACTAGACACATGCATTGACAGTATGGGAGGGTTTCTGGAATCAAACATGACTCGCATATACAATTCGACAATCAAACAAGAAGCCTATAGAATAATTAATGTGAATGGGGACAATGTTGAATGTTTTTCAATTGTGCTTGTATGGACTGAAATTTCATGACTTGTTAGGACAACACACATGCATTGATGGTATGGGAGGGTTTATGGACTCAAACATGACTCAAACAAAGAATTCGACAATCAAATATTCTTTGGTTATTCTATCAAAACCCAAAAATAAGGTGTGTTTGCTCATGTACTCGACCCTACTTATAAGTGACATGTGAATGGGGTCAACATTGAATGTTTTTTAATTTGTTCTTGTATGGACTTAAATTTGACATGGTTAGACTAGACGCATGAAATGACCATATGGGAGGGTTTCCAGACTCAAACATCACTCACACAAAAAATTTGATAATCAAACAGTAAGCCTATAGAATAATCATTGTGAAGGACACCACAGCCAAACTTTTGGGTCGCATCGCCTGCTCATGTACTTGAAACCAACGCATATAAATGACATGTGAATGGGGCCAACATTGAAATTTTTTCAATTTGTGCTTGTATGGACTAAAATTTGACATGGTTAGACTAGACACATGCATTGACTGTATGGGTGGGTTTTCAAACTCAAACATGACTCGCACAAACAATTCGACAATCAAACAACAATCCTATATAGAATAATTAATGTGAAGGATGACAAGGCCAATTTTTTGGGTGGCATTGCCTGCTCATGTACTTGAAATCGATGCATATAAATGGAATGTGAATGGGGCCAACATTGAAAGTTTTTCAATTTGTGCTTGTATGGACTGAAATTTGACATGGTTAGACTAGATGCATGCAATGATGGTATGGGAGGGTTTATGGACTCAAACACGACTCGTACAAAGAATTCAACAATCAAAAAACAATCTTATTACCTATCACCATTAAACAAAGGTAGTTTATAAGTGCCTAGAGGATTGGGGCCAGGGTATCTTCAAATTTATACAATGGGTAAGAAAAGGAAATGAATGGGGTGGTTTCATATAACTAAATTTTGGTATGATATTATGTATTAATCTACCTCCAAAATTACCCAATTTAAAGCACTATATGGTTATGAACCCCCGTTGTTATCACAATGTTTGTAAGGGGGTGTTTTTCTTTCCTTAGGAAAAGACACCATACCGAAAAATGACAAGAAGTGAGCCAAAAACCCACTTATCCTAAGTTTTTGGTGCCCAGGCACGTTATACTAAGGGGCACATAGATCCGAGCAGCTGATATATGTGCACTCAGATCTACGACACATGATCCATATTGGACCCCCCAACCTTCTAACTTTAACAGGTGGGGGGGGGGGGTCTGAGTTGGTCATTTTTATGCACATGCCCCCCACTAACATGGCGACTCCTTGCTAACTTGAAGCCCCCTCGCACTAAACCACTAACCGCCTCCCCCCCCTCCGAGTAGATAACTTACTGCCTTTTTTTACCACCCTTGCCTCCTAACGACACCTGTCTTCCACTCACTTTTCTCCTCTCGGTTGTCATATCAGTGCCTTTCCCCTCTCCACCCATGCTTTCCATGTGTCTCCCACTCCAGTTTCACGTCATGTCTCCTTCTCGCTTTCGCCTCTCACCTTCCACCATCTGTCTCCCATGTCACCTCCACCTATATGGTTGTCCCCACTCTCCCTCTACCACTGCATCCCCCCTCCTCTCCACATCACCCCTACACCACCTCAGCTCTCGCATGCCAGTGCCCACACTTTCCCGGTCCCATCTCCACTATCACATCTTTCCACCTGGCTGTCGAGCATTTGTTATAGCATGCTGAGTCCACACCAATCATCTCACCATCTCTTCCTCGTCAGCATCCTTCATCCACCTACCAATATTCCTGGATAACACCTAGCAGAGCATAGACAATGAAAGAAAGACCGCCAGAGTTCCCAGGTGCAAGTGTTGAGTTTGTTCATCCTAGTCCCGAGGAAGCAGTTAATGAAGGAAGGGGAAGTAGTTGAGACATCGTCTCCTTCTATAAATAGAAGGCCAGAAAAGAATGAATGTAGAGGAAGACAGTTAGTCCATACTGACAGAGATCACATCTGACAAAAGACTGCATGGGTAGTCTTACCAACGTTTGCATGCGTAGCTTGATTGAGAAGCTCATCAATGCAAATCTTTGAAAGCATGATAGGATCGCCTCTGGCAGTTGGAGCCAGTTCAGAGTATATGTAGGCACTTTTTCCATTTTTTTTAGGGTCGATGGTAGAGATACGCTCTCGATTGGTAAGGTTTTAGTAAAGCCTCTGGTTCTCTGGTTATGTATGAAATTTTTAGAATTCTTATTTAATAACATTAAGCCTTATTCCACATCTCTTTTGCCTCTAATACTGAAAACGTGGGCATGGATGATATAATTGATTTGTTGCGACTTTGTTGTAATGTATGTTTGATTGCAGTGTTTTTGTAACACTTTTGGTTTCTTGAAGCTCTGAATCAAGAGGATCTTGTCTTTAGAGTTTTTCTGTCCTTAGGCTGCTGGAAGACATTATGTCCATAGTAGTCCTTTACATTTTCTCCTCTAGTTACGTCCCCTTCTCACCCTTACTACAACTTACTGACTGAAGTTAGATCAAGACCTCATCTGCCTATGCATATTAGACCAATTTTTTGAGTTAAAGTGATACTATCCTAAGTTTGCATCCATTAGACCCCCCTTAAAATTTATTCATTGCGACAGAAACACTGATGGGTACTCGACTTACCTCCGCTGCAATCCAGAGGTGACTTCTAGTGCTAACATTTCTGGCACCGTTTTTGGGGACGAATTGAAGATTTTCCCTAGGATTGAATGACAAAGATTACTAGTTCTAAAGGTGCATAAGAAATCAGTACATTGAACATTGCAACTATACACCTGGCGACTCCACTGTTATGACTCCATTGTTCCAGCTGTGGCTTCCAGAGACAGACACATGAGGTCTACTCCACAACTGCCTTTAGAAACACCTGAAGCTGACCCATAGAAAATTAGAAGAAGGAGAAAGACCCTTCAATAAGGTACTTCAGCTGCTGAACTAGGTATTTCTGATGATTTTCAGCATCTTCCTGTAACAACTCCAGTAGTTGTTTCTCATTTTCTTATTAAACCATCTGCTGGAGATTCTAGAAGTTTAAATTTTGGGAGTTTTCCTGTTGATTTCCCCTCTTCTAGTTTCACTACTCCTCCTCCTGTTAGAGTCGCTAATTTTTCAGAAAGGGAAACCTATGTTCCCTCAAGCCTTGTGGATTTTTCCTCAAATCCTCTATTGTTCCCCTTTCATCCCAGAAGCTCAACTCCAGTCTCCTCTCTCCAAACTCCATCTCCTCCTGATTCCCCTCTAGCTATCATCCCTATGGAAGGTGCTAATCCCCCTAGGAAATGAATGGATTCTATAGTGATTGCGAGATATTCCCCTCTAATCCTACATCAACCAATGAATGCTCTCCCTGCTAGAGATTACATGAAATACATGGCAAGTTCACTGGAGTAGAAGACATAACTATCGAAGAGAACCTTCCTACCTTCTACAATTATGCAGATAATTTGAATATTGAAAATGAGGATGTGTGGATGAGAGTTTTTGTCCAAAGCCTTGATGGTGAGGCTAGGAAATGGTTTAGATGATTAACCCCTAGATCCATTGTTGGGATTGACGCTTTAGATGATGTCTTCTTGAGACAATGGGGGGATAAAAAAGACTTTATGTATTATATCACAGAGTTTAGGTCCCTAAGGAGAAAAGAGGGAGAATCTGTCTCTGATTTCTCCAAAAGATTCAATAAAATGTACAATAAGATCCCTGCTAAGATAAAGCCTACAATAGCCTTTGCTAAAATTACTTATGTTAGTGATTTTGACCCTGATTTCTACCTCTTGTTAATAGAAAGAAGAGCTACTCCATTGGCTCACATGAAATATGCATCCCTCGAAGTAGAGTCAAATGTGTTGGCAATTGAAAGACTCGGGGATAAAACTGATAGAGACAGAGGAAGAGGGAGATATGAAGATTCGAACTAAGGTTCCTTTGCATCCCATCCTGAAATAGATGAATTGACCAAGATGGTAAAATCTCTTTCTGCAGAGGTGGAGAAGATGAAATTTGAAGGGAAGTCGAGTTATAAGAGTGCCCAAAATGTTGAAAACAAAGGAAACTTTAGAATACCAAACAATACCCCTCAGATACTTCCAAGAGAGCCCCGAAACAGAGATAGGGATGATCAGAAAATCCAAAACCCTCTCCAAAATAATCTTATTTCTGATGAAGAAGGTGAGGAAGAAGAGCTTGATCCTGAAATCCATTGTCTTGAAGACAGCTCCCCATTCCCCCATTTGACCCAATATACATATGAGGAGTCCCTCATGGACAACCAAATAAATGAGCTAAGTGTAACATCCCGCTCTGGCGCACTGAGACCACTTATTATTTGAGGACACTTGCTCGCAAGTGATCTGGACCCTTTTTGACATTAGACCTATTATATTTGATTATGATGTGATTGACAGATGACATGATGTGTTACTATTTGATTAGACGGGTGCTATTGACTCAGTTTGATTGAGTGTGCAGGGTTTTTGACCTTGAGGATGCAGAGGCATCGGTAGAACCCCCCCTTGGACTCTGGACTGAGTTAGAGAGTGTTCTTTTGGGTTGATATGTTTATTATGATGTTTCATTTGATTGATGATTTGATGTTGACATTCTGACATGGTTATTGGTGATGCAGGCTGACGATCGCTTGCCGACTTGACTCACATATGGAGTAAAGGGGCCACACATGATTGCAGAGAGGTTGAGGGAGAGGGGTGGATAGCAGCCCTGCCACCGCCTGCTAGCACTCCCACCGTGGCTCGAAATGTAGGTTAACAATTACCTAGTTTGAGAGGACCCACGATGCCGTGAGGGGCGACTGCGACAGTCGCTCACGATGATTCTAAGGGGTGCGCAATAAGGCGGGGGCCTTATTCCTTAGATCCCTTAGTCTCCTACTAGTTCACCTGGCAGAGTATTGACTCCAGGGGTTATAGAGGTCTACCAATCAGTTCAGTCGGCGAGTGGCACCCTTGGAGCACGTGGTGCATCCTAAAGGGCACGTCGCACAGAAGAAACTTAGTTGGAAAGTGGCACCCTTGGAGCACGTGGTGCATCCTAAAGGGCACGTCGCACAAAGAAATTCCAGAGGCGAGTGGCACCCTGGGCGCATGTGGTGCGACCTGAAGGGCACGTCGCGATAAAGGTGGTTGATGGAGTCAGCCTAATTAGCCCTAAGTCTTCAACACCTGAATAAAACCTTAAGCATTACCCTTAACCAATCGTCCTCTAGCTCAGAATCTAAACCCTAA
>ML803343.1:572321-584505 GCA_009831015.1 Picea engelmannii | reverse complement strand
AAGGAAAGGGGGAGGGGGAAAGAAAGGGACTTTTGCTGAGATTGGAGGGTTATGCTGGGAGAATAGAGACTGACTGATTGCTGGTAGGAGTTGGGAAGCCTCAGCATTTTTGGGTGGTAGCTCAGCCTTGGAGGCGAGCTGAGAAGCTAGTTACTCTCTGGTTGTGTGTGGCCCCTTTGCGGCTCGGGGGGCTGAGGGGGAAGAAGAGTACCCCTAGCATTTGGCTGGGAGGTACCGGTGAGTTCGTTGTTGTCGGAAAGCAGGAGCAGGAGCAGGAGCGGCTGGAGCATCGGAACCATTGCTACAAACAAATCAGGCCAAGGTATGTTCCTGAAACGCGTAGAGTAGAATGCATAGTGATTTCTTGCTTCGATTATGGTTATATTATCACTTGGGAGGGCGTAAAGGTTCATTCTATGACTGTAAAATAGTATTTGTTTGCCTTCTGGACTAGGTTAACGTTTATTTTCATTTCTGGACTGGGTTAATACATTCCCTGGTCTGCGTAAAGTTATATTGGTATGGAGGGCGTAATGTGACATATGGCTGCGTGAAACCTTCCCTTCTCTGGTATTAATGTTGCCTGCGGGAAGTAGAGGCCTAAGGATTCCATTTCTTCTTTTTGGTCTCGCTTGTAATAGTTATTGTCGACCTTTGATATAATCCCTGTTATGAACATAACCCTTGACTTTGGCGCATGAATTCTACTTCAAATGAGCTAGGGTTGAAGCTTGTTCCTTTTAAAATGAGTTCGTACTCCTGATATGTGGCTTTTACTACATTTTGTTACCCTTTAACCCTTCACCATGACCTCGTTTTTGAAGCTATGCACGGGTTGTACCTTTCATTTTTTTTTCTTCTGATAGCTGAGACCATTGACGTGATTTTTTAACGGAACAGATCCCTGCGCTACTGTATTAGATCTTTCCGTCTCTGTACTTTGGTGCGCCGGCCACTATTACCTTGCTCCCATCATATAGATCTTTTACAGCTTATACAATCGAGCAAAATTTTTAATATGGAAGACAAAAATAAAAACCCTCCACAACGACTTATAGCTACACGCCTAAAATCTTGGTTCAACTACACCCTTCAAGGCGAGTTTAATAAATATAAAGCTTGGCAGAGCGTTTTCAGTTGAATTAATTCTGATGATAAGCAGTGAATAAGTTAAATGAATGTTGGGTTGATTGACATTTTGATTGCGGTTGGCAGACATTTAGTTCTGGAATGTTTTATTTGATTGCTGGAAAGTTTGGTTGATTTCCGTCCATTACTCTCTCCGGTGCCTGCTGTGTAATTTGATTTTGATTCACAGTGCCGGTATTCACTTGTGATGAAGGGCGACGGGTTTCTGGTTGTTTGATTGCTGTACTATTCACACTCCAGTGACTGCTGTGTATATCGGATTTTAACCCAAGCACCGTTATATACGTGTGATGAAGGAGGGCAGGAAATTTTGGGTTTTGGTTGTTCAATTGCTGACCATTACTCTTCCTGCGACTGTGGGGCGAATTGGACTTGATCCACTGAGCCGTATTACATATTATTTGATGGCCGTGTAGTAGACTTGATCCACTGACCGATTCCAATGACAGCTGGTGTGCCTTGTCAATGAGTTTTTACATAATAAATTCGAGATAACTTTTCCTGGAAAAAGGTTAATTGAGCGTGGTAATGAGAGGTCCCTTGATTTTAATTCTCAGTCGTAGCATCTCTCAAAATCTACAGGAAATCTTTGTTTACTATCATTTTGATGCCATCCAGTCATTCCTCGTTGGTTAAATCGCTTTCATTATCCCTGTGCCCTAGGCCATAAATTTTTACTACCGACTACTGACAGACAACCTTATACCTCGACAAGATAAATCACTGCTATCTAGCACTTGTCCCAGGGTCATTAAATTTTTGTTATTGCCAATAGTCGTTGCCAGATAGTCACTTTCCTTGTTTGGGTAAATCGTTAATTCTCCTGGCGTTTCTGTCTCAAGAAGTCGGTTGAATATGCTGTCCCATTTAAGCATAAATTTATTTCGTTGATTCCTTGGGGTTATGGTGTTGCTTGACTCACCTGCCAGTAATGCGATTTGATTTCAATATCCGCTCAACCACAGTTAGGTCTGGGGACATTTAGGGTTTTACTTACTTGGCATTGTTTGATGCAGCGTTAAGATTATTTAATGAATACGTTAATGCAAGTCGATTTGCAATGATAATAACAGTTTAAATGTAATGGTAAAATTATTATAATAATATTAATAATTGATTGTTCATGTAGGCAGAATTGCAATGATAAGATATAATTAAATGAAATAGTATTATTTTTAATGGAAGATTTCTTTTGGTAGAATGGAAATGATAGGTAATAGTTAATTGCAATTAGTAATATTCTTAATCGAATATTAGGGTTGGTAGAACTAAAATGATAAGTCAATGATTACTTGCAATGGCTTAATTGAAATAATAAATTTATTTAAATGATATATTAGTGCCGGAAGAATTGCAATGGTAAGTCCCTATTTAATCGCAATGGTTTAATTGAAATAATTATATTATTTGAAATGATAATGCTGGCGGAATGGCGAGGTTAAGTAATTGTTAAATCTAATATTAGTATTACTTATTGAATTGGGAATGTTGGTAGATTAGCATAGTTAAGTAATTGTTACTTAATGAGTAGTTGCAATGTTATTATTATTTAATGGAAATGTCAATTCTAGTGGAAATGCAAGTTAAGTAGTGGGTTAATGATCACCTTTATGGTTATTTGTTGTTGCAATTCAATATCCTTTAATTGAATCTTTTAACTGAAACGTTAATACCAGTAGAAACGCAATGATAAGAATAGTTTAATGCAATAGACTATTATTAATTGCATGTTCATGTTGGTAGAATTGCAAAGATAGGTAATAGTTTAAATGCCATAGTAATATTATTAATGGAATGTTCATGTTGATAGAATGGCAATGATGAGTAATAGTTTAGTTGCAATGGTGATATTATAAATTGTATGTTAATGTCGGTAGAATTGCAATGAGGAGTACTAGTTTAATGAAATAGTAATATTATTAATTGAAGGTTCATGTTGATAGAATGGCAAGGATACGTATTAGTTTAATGCATTAGTAATATCATTAATTGAATATTAATGTTGGTAGAACTGCAATGAAAATGAATTGTTTAATGACAACAGTAGTATTACCAGTTGAAAGAAAATGTGGGTTAAATTGCGACGATGAGTAACTGTATAATGACAATGTTAATAAGGATGCTTTAGTGGAAATATTAAATTTTGTTAAATGAACGCTTGTGACGATGCTTAGATCGCAATGATATCATTGGCTTAATTGGATATTATTGGTTGTACCTTAGGATAAGGTCTTTGTCTGTTCATGATGAGTATTGGAACTTTTGGTCTTGATTGATGTCTTCGGGTCCCGAGAATGAATGGTCGATTGGAGTCCTTCTGACTTGCGTCTCCCGTAGAGTTCGTGTCATCCCTGATCTTGTAGTGCTTGGTGGTTCTGTATTGCGCAGGCTGGCCATGTCGGGCGGGGTGTAGACTCCTCCTGTAGCTTAGTATTTTTTTCTGTGTGTAATCCGGTGGAAGAAATCCAGTGCCGTATCAAGAGTCTCGGGCTGTTTGAAGGCACAGTTCCACTCTTGCGACACATTCTGAGCCGTATCAGTAGTCTCGGGCTGTTTAAAGGCACAGTTCCACTACTGCGACTCTCCTTTCGGATTCCTTCATTCTGTGACAGTACTGTGCCTAACCCCTGGTGTCTGTCTCTGCCTACAGTCGTTAGTTGCCCACCTCATGTTCGGGGGCGTTTGCTTCTTGTTGTCGCTATGATATGTCAGGTCATCTTGATTGTGTTCGTCTTACTTGCGTCATGTTGGTTCGAGTGTTGACGTAGAGGAGGGGGTTGTTTCTTCTACACACGCGCACACCCTTTAACAAAAAAAAAAGTTTTCACCGGTTGACTGAGTGGTTGTCCTTAGCTAGGAGGGTTGTTACACTAAGTAAAGGGGAGGAGACCAATAGTAGTCCCCATAGATATAATCTCAAATCTAATAAGAAAGAAGGGAATTATGATGTCCCTGATGAACCTTCCAGAGAAGAGAATCCTACTAAATACGAAAAAAAAGAACAAAAAGGAAAATAAAACATAGAACCCCTCACCAATAGCCAAAGGCCCTGTCCCAAAAATGAGAGAAATTTTGAAACCCCCATCCTATTTTAGCTTTGAGCATGATATTCAAAAGATTAGGATCCTTGTACCCCTTTTAGAGCTAGTCAAGAATGAAGATTTCAAGAAATCTCTCTCTAAATTGTTACAGTTCGAGCCTGCATCTCACTCCTCAGACTCAGTTAATCTTCAAGATGAAAAGACAACAGTCATCTTGGGTCCCACGGTAGAAGACAGAGATGATTCATCTCCTCCCTTCTACACCTCACTGAACATACATGATAAGGTGTTTCACAATTGTTTGATGGACTCAGGGGCATCTCATAATCTCATGCCCAAAACTATCATGGATGAGCTAGGACTAGAAATCACAAAAGATTATCATGAATTGTATTATTTTGACTCGAGAAAGGTATAGTGTCTTCCAGGTGTCATCAAGGATCTGGTTGTGACCTTGTTTCAGCTTCCCATGAAAAGTGTAGTGATGGATATTGTGGTAGCCAATGTTCCCCCCAAAGTTTTTTATGCTCTTATCAAGATCCTGGATAAAAAGACTTGGGGGAACCTTGCATATGGACCTCACATATACTACCATTCCTTTGTTTGGGGGGGACCATAAAAGACTGTACAAAGAAGCTCAGTTGGCCTATATTGTTAGCGATGAAGAAGACTCCACCAACCATCCTATGTTTTCACTTGATACTGATATGGGATCCAACTTATTGCAGCTCACCGATGCCCTTGAACCCCCTCTTGAAATCAGAAAGAAGTCCCTTACTCTATGTGAAGATTCTCCCCTAATTTCCTCTATTTGGAAAGTCTTCTTTGATGGACCCTCTTCTAGAGAAGGTGATAGTGCTAGAGTGGTCCTCGTTTCACTTGTGCAAGAAATAATACCTCTGTCCTACAAGTTAGAATTTGAAACTACTAGTAATGTGGCAGAGTATGAATCTCTTATTTTGGGTCTGAGGGCTACAAAAGACATGGGAATTAAAGAGATATAACTGTTTGGGGATGCTGAGTTAATTGTCCATCAGATCATAAACATTTATCAAGCCAAGCACCCTTGGCTTAGCAGTTACAGAAATGAAGTCTGGGATCTAGTCGACATTTTTTTCTTGGCTTTCAACATCTCATTTCTTCCAAGAGAAGAGAATGTTATTGCCAATTGCATGGTTGATTCATCAAGTAATTTTAGAGTCCCTCTGCCACCTAAAATCAGGTATGATGTAGAAGTGAAATATAGACCCTTTATACCTGACAATGTCAAACATTCGAAAGTGTTTGAGGATGATCTAGAAATCAAAATATTCATGGAGACCATTGATGAGTTTTCTGCATTACACATTGATCAAGATCCTAATTCTAAAATAAATCCTCATGATGACACTTTTCTGAACAAAATTGCTAACCATCATATTGTTCAACTGCCCAGCAATCATATCCCAAAGGGACTAGTTCCTTTGGAAATACTATTTGACAGGAATGATCTGTCAGTAAAGGGTAAAGCCTCAAATGAGGAATCTGATCTAGATGAGTGCAATATTGGCACAAAGGAGGATCCAAAATTTGTCAAGTTGTCAAGAATCCTATCAAGAGAACAAAGGAACGAGTATGCCGAGTTATTAAGAGGATTTGTTGATGTGTTTTCTTGGACCTATGAATACCTCAAAACATATGACACAAGTGTCATTGAGCATAAGATCCCATTGAAAGAGGAGGCCAAACCATTTAGGCGGAAATTAAGACAAATAAATCATATGTTGCTTCCTATTATGGAAAGGGAGGTAAAACATCTGTTGGTTTCCCAGATCATTGTCCCCTTGAGGTATTTTGAATGGGTGGCCAACCTAGTCCCAATAAGAAAGAGGAATGGGGAAATCAGACTGCGTGTCTATTTCTGGAACCTGAATAGAAGATCTATGAAGGAAAATTACCCTTTGCCAAAAATGGAACACATATTATAGAGGGTGACAGGGGCATCCACGATGTCCATGATTGATGGATTTTCAGGCTACAATCAAATCTCTGTCCTGCCTGGAGATAGAGAAAAGAGAGATTTTACCACCCCTAGGGGCACATTCTGTTACTTTAAAATTCCCTTTGGATTGATGAACGCAGGGGCGACATTTTAGTGAGTCATGGATATAGCCTTTATCGGGTAAAGGGACAAGTTTGTATTCATCTATCTAGATGAAATTAAAGTCTTCTCTAGATCTGATAAATAACATTGTTGTCATCTAAGAAGGGTCTTCTTAAAATGTCAAAGGTTCAGTCTCTCCTTAAATCCGAAGAAGTCTTTATTTTCCATGCAGGAGGGAAATATGTTGGGACACATAATATCAACTGAGGGAGTTATAATTGATTCAAGCAGGGTAGAAGCTATTCAAACCTTGTCACTTCCTAGATCTAAGAAGGAAGTTCAGTCCTTCCCGGGTAAAACTAATTTTCTGAGAAGGTTTGTTTCAAATTTTGCTGAACTGGTAAAGCATATTACAACCATGCTCAGGAAGGGGAATGAAGTGAAATAGACTGCTGAGTCCAGAAATTATTTTGACCAAATCAAGAAAGAATTGACTAAGGCACATATGCTTATCAGTCCTGTTTACTCCAAAGACTTTTTGATTTTTTCTTTTGCTTGTTTTGATACAATAGCAAATGTTTTATTGCAGAAAAACAAAGGGATGGAGAAACCTATTTCCTTTTTCAATAGAGCACTAAGGGATGTTGAGATAAAATATGACATCATGGAGAAGTAGGCCTATGCCTTGGTGAGAGATCTCTAAGCTTTTAGAGTTTATGTTTTGCATTCAAATATCATTGGATATGTTCCTTCATATTCTGTGAAGGTCGTTCTCATTCATCCTGACATAGATGGAAGAAGGAGCAAGTGGATTGCCAAAATCCTTGAGTTTGATTTGGAAATAAAGCCTACCAAACTAGTCAAAGGCCAAGGTTTAGCCAAGATATTGGCTGAATTTGATTGCAAATCTTTTGAGTTCAACTTCATCAGCACCTGTTCAAAAAATCAGCAAGCAGAGTTGTCTCATGTAGGCCCACCAATCATCCCTCCATTGGAAGAATGCACCTAGTATAAAGAGATTATATTTTTTATGAAAGGGTTAAGACCTCTTGATGGAATGGAAAAAATCAAGGCTAGAGCCTTAAAGATCAAATAAATTAGATATTGCCTTATTGAATAGGTCTTGTATTGGAAAGACCCTCTAGGAGTACTTCTGATATGTTTAGACCCACAAGAGGCCCAAAGGATTATGTTTGATTTTCATGACAACCTATGTGGGGGACATCACTTATGGAGAACCACAGCCTATAAAATTCATAGGGCTGGGTAATTTTGGCCTATCCTATTCACTGATGTCTGTGCAAATATCTCATCTTGTGTTAAGTGCCAAAATTTCTCTGGGAAGAAACAACTCAAGTCTCTGCCATTGAAGCCTGTGGTAGTCGCAGGACCCCTTCAGTAGTGGGGCCTAGAATTTATTGGGGAAATTCATCCTCCTTCAAGTGGTCAAAACAGATGGATCTTAACTGCAACATATTATTTCACCAAATAGATATAAGTTATTCCCCAAAGGAATGCTTCTCACAAATTAGTAATTGGTTTCCTTGAAGATATTATGGCAAGGTTTGGTTGTCCGAACAAAATCATCACTAACAACGCTGCATCCTTCAAGGCCGAGAAATTGATCAAATTCTGTGAGCATTTCAAAATTTCACTGATCCACTCCACCCGCTACTATCCCCAAGGAAATGGACTAGTAGAGTCCTCTAACAAAAGCCTTATAAAGATTATCAGAAGACTGCTAGAGGACAACAAGAAAGCATGGGATTCAAAGCTCAAATTTTCCCTATGGGCTAACATAGTGACAAAAAAGAGATCTATAGGTGTCTCTCTTTTTCATTTTGTGTATGGGACTGAGACCATCTTTCCTTCTAAGCTTTCCTTTCCCGTGGAAAAATTCTTCCAAGACTACCAAGTGGATCCTGATGATATGATCAGAAGAATACAATCACTGGTAGAAGTGCAATAGACTAGAGAGAAGATGTTGGACAAAGCACATGGACATCAACAAAAGATCAAGTAGGCCTTTGACATGAAGAGCAGTAAAGAGGATTTCTAGCTGGGAGATCTAGTACTAAAATGGGATGCACCCAAACAGGACAAGGGCAAGCATGGAAAATTTGAAGCCCTCTCGATTGGACCCTTCAAAATTTCTGAGATATTTCCAAATAAAACTTACAGGTTGCAAAATTTGTAGGGGGATGAAATTTTTGGTGGCCCTGTTAATGGGAATTTTATTAAAATTTTCTTTGTTTGAGCCATGCATGGATCCTCCATGTCATTGTGAATACCACTTTTCTTTCTATTTTATCGGTCGACTCCATAACCCAATAGTAAGGTGACTGAAGCTGCAAGTTCTTGGCATCTTGCAGGGAGCAATCCATCCCCCATGGAGCCAAATGTTATCACAATGTTTGTAAGGGGGTGTTTGTCTTTCCTTAGTAAAAGACACCATAGCAAAAAATGACAAGAAGTGGGCCAAAAACCCACTTATCCGAAGTTTTTTCTGCCCAAGTGTGTTATACTAAGGGGTGCGTAGATCTGAGCAGTTGAGATCTGCATGCTCAGATCTACGATGCAAGATCCATATTGGACCCCTCCCGACCTTGTAACTTTAATGGGGGAGGGAGTTCAAGTTGGTGGTTTTTTAGCATAGGCCCCCCACTAACATGGCACCTCCTCACTAACTCGGAGGCCCCCAACACTAAACCAGTAACCGCCTCCCCCCCCTCCAAGTAGACCACTTACCGCCTCCATTTTCCACTCTTGCCTCCTGACGACACCTGTCTTCCACTCGCCTATCTCCTCTCAGCTATCATATCAACGCCTTTCCCCTCTCCTCCCCTACCTGCCATGTGTCTCCCACTCCAGTTTCATGTCATGTCTCCTTCTCGCTTCTACCTCCGTCCTTCCACCATATGTCTCCCATGTCGCCTCCACCTATATTGTTGTCCCCACTCTCCCTCTTCCACTGCATCACCCCTCCTCACCACATCACCCCTACACCTTCCCACCTCAGCTATCACATGCTGGTGCCCACACTTTCCTGGTCTGATCTCTGCTATCACATCTTTCCACCTGGTCGCCGAGTATTTTTTATAGCCTACTGATCCTACACCAACTATCTCGCCAACTCTTCCTCATCATCATCCTTTGTCCACATTCCAATATTCCCAGCTAACATCTAGCAGAGCATAGAAAGAGAAAGAAAGGGTGCCATGTTTCCTAGGTGCAGCTGTTGACTTTGCTCGTCTTGGTCCCGAGGAAGAAGTTAATGAAGGCATAGCAAGTAGTTGAGACATTGTCTCCTTCTATAAATAGAAGGCTAGAAAAGGACAAATGCAGAGGTAGACAGTCAATCCAGACTGACAGAGATCGCGTCTAACAGAAGACTGTATGGGAATTCTTACCAACGTCTGCATGCGCAACCTGATAGAGAATCTCATCAACATAAATATTTGAAAGCATGACAAGATCACCTTAGGCAATCAGAGCTAGTTCAGAGTATATGTAGGCATTTTTTCCATTTTTTTTAGGTTCGATGGTAGAGCTACGCTCTCGATTGGTAAAGTTGTAGTAAATCCTGTGGTTCTTTGGTTATGTATGACATTTTGAGACTTCTTGTTTAATAATAGTCATCCTTCTTCCCCATCTCTTTTGAATTTGATACTAAAACCTCGGGCATGGATGATCCATTCGAGTTGTCGTGACTATGTTGCAATGTATGTTTGATTGTAGTGTTGTTGTAACACTTTCAGTTTCTTGAAGCTCTGAATCAAGAGGATCTTGTCTTCAGAGTTTTTCTCTCCTCAAGCTGCTGGAAGACTGGATGTCCGTAGCATTCCTTTACATTTTCTCCCCAAGTTCTACCCCCTACTCACCCTTACTACAAATTATTGACTGAATCTAGATCAATACCTCATCTGCCTATGCATATCAAACCAATTTTCTAAGTTAAAGTGATAATATCATGAGTTTGCATCCATTATACCCCCCTTAAAATTTATTCATTGCGACATAAAAACTGATGGGTACTGGGCTTACCTCTGCTGCAATCGAGAGGTGATTTCTAGTGCTAACACCCGTCACTGGAGAATTGGGTCATTAAAAATGAAAGTATAAACTATTATTAATATATTTTAAAAGAAAATCGACTACCAAATCTCTTTTAAAAGTGGGGCTTATATGGTGCAATGGAGTTTAGACTATAAGAACAATCTCTATTCCAAACCTCAAAATGGATACTACCATATCTTGTTCACAAGACAAAGATTCTTTGTATGTTGTCTATGTGGTGTCTCAAGCCCTCACACATGATGCATGAGAACCAAAGATAAATTATATAAAATAAGGTCACCCTCCATTAATTTAATCTCTTGATTATGGCTAAGGCCATGAGAATCATATTCCCTAGAGCACCAAACAAGCTCTATTGATTGATTCTTGATCTATAAATTATTATGCAATATGCAAAACAATTGGGAAGTGAAGATCATGGAATTAGATGGGTATTATGTTAATGTATTGTGTGGGGAACGATTAGACTTGTAGGTTCTTCATAAACATATAAATAGTAATATATGTTATCCTGGATATTTGAAGGAAGGATATTCCCTATGTTTTCTTCTTTGGCTTTTTGGACAACAACATGTATTACTAAGAACTTATGGAGATTGCCCAGTTCTATTTTTTGCTTACCATAATGTAAAGGATTGTTGGGTGATGAGAAATAGAGGTGAGATTGTATACTTTACGAATCTAAGTTTGTATATCTCTAAATTTTTTCAAGTATATTAATAATTATCTAGAATAAGCAATGTTGGTCGAGTCATTACACAAAGTGTTTTGTAAGCAGAGCTTGTTGGACATGTTACATGCTCAATGATGATCTTTGTATAATTGGAGATCTCATTCAACATTGGTTGAAAGTATTCCACAGAGTAATGAAAATATACTCATCCAAAACAAAGAAAAATGTCCAATTGACCATGAATGCGCATTTGAGAAAAAAGTAGTTTACAAAGATGAATTGATTATGGTAATACCCACGAAATTGTTCGTGCATGGTTATAATATCTTACAATGCCTTACAATCATTGGGAATCCATGTATCCAGTGTGTGTATAACTTGAGGATGCATGCCACTCACCTAATGGAGAATGAAATGCTATCAAGAGATAAATAATTTTGCATCATAAGCCACCCACTCTCTAATTCTATGAGGACTCAAATCACCAATTTACAAGGAGGAACCATAACATAGATACTTATAGGGGGATGTTGGCTAAAAAAATAGGGATTGTTATAGGAATTTTCTTCATCCTTAAAAGCAATCATCCTCTTTGGTTTCCTAAACTCATTGCAATCAAGTGTGTGAAGAATGAGCTTTCAACCATTGCCATCAAAGACAACACTTTGAGGAAATGTGCATTATCTTTTAACATATGTGCAATGCCTCGTCTCTGCCCCACAAAATAAGTAAAATGATGTTAAAATTAGTGGTATTTCACTTGTGCTAAAAACAAATTCCACTTATTCTACACCTCTCAAGTCATTTCACAAAGTTAGACTAGAGTCAAGCTCAATAGGGTCGTATTTCCCCACTAATTTTTCCAAGTTCATTCCCTTGGTTTTGGTTTCTCTAGACATTAGCTTGGGACAGTGGGAATCTCATTAATCCATTCATGTGCATCACTAATTAGATGACGATGCATCTGGCTACCTTAAGAGATTCATAGTTACTCCCATCGTTTACCCACACTTGGTTGAGTTTCTGATCACTTTGACATGCAGATCATTGGGCATAAATCACATGGTGTTAGCATCCATAGGGACCATCACAATGCTTTTTTTAATTAAACAGTTAGATTCCCCTTGTTCGTACCAATTTTGACAAGGTTAATTAATATAT
>ML803343.1:505971-517614 GCA_009831015.1 Picea engelmannii | reverse complement strand
TAGTTTATAATTCATTTAACTTTTAATAGTTATAACCCATTATTTCCAAATACCTATAGCGTCTTCATCACTTAAATACTAAAACCCTAGCATATATAACCCCTAAGAATTATCCCCTATAACCCCTAAATATTTGTATGTATTACCATTAACACTTAACACATATATCTTTTATCCATAATTAGCGCCTACAACCTCTTCCTCTAAACCCTTAGAAGGAGTGAAAATAAACCATAAAATAGTTCAATAGCACCAAATTACTAAATCACACAGAAAAATTTTAAGTACTAACCTTCAAAATATCAGCTATGTAGAGTCTGGTCAATTCAATGTTTCTCTTCTTGAAAGAGAATTGAAATCAAGATTTCATAAAAACCAGAACACTATTGCATCAAAACACCTGAATGATTTTCGCAACTGTAGAAAATGATTGTCGTAACTATAGAAAATTTGTCATAACTGGGATATATATATGATTGATTTTCCGCAAATGACCCTTTTATTCCCACACGTGCCCTTGTTGGTCGCTAGAGCAACTAAATGGTGTTTAGTCACTAGAGCGACCAAGATTCATCATTAAAACAACCAACCTGGAATGTTGGTCGCTAGAGCGCCCAACATTTGGACCTAAAAATAAAGAGGTATATTTAGTACAAAAAATGCAAAAACAATACAACGAAATTCTAAACCATCATAATTTGTGCCCAATGTAGTAGTGGCAGGTAATGGTAGATCCATCCCTCTAGGATGAGCTTTCTAACTAAATACTTTAATCCATAGTGATTAGTGAAGAACTTAAATGGGATACCTAACAAGTAACTTCAAAACTTCTAAATAACAAGTACCATCTCTAACCCTTGTTCCATGGTATAATTTTGTTTACTCTAGATAAATTATGTCTTGTAAAGTACATCGAATGTTTAAAGGTTCCTTTTCTAGGTTGCACCAACACATTTGTTAGTGTTATACATGAAGCATTCACATGCACATGAAATCTTGTGCTTTAGTCTAGGAAGAATAAGATCAACATTGGGTCCATCTACTCCTTTTGTTCTACAAATAACTCTTCACAAGATGCTATACAAATGAACAATATCCCTTTTCATAACAACTCTTCCATTGGTGTTGTGAGCTTTGCATAGCCTCTGATGAACCACGAATAATGCACAATGTGCCCCAAATTAAAACACAACATGAGCTTTGTATTCAACGATGATAAGATGGAAATCACTGCAATCTTGGTGGGATCCACCAACAACCCCTCTTTACACTTTATGTATCCCAATAGTACATCGAACGATATACAAAAGATACATTTCTTGATGTTCTGTGACAATTGCATCTACCGAAACCTATGTAACACGATTTGGAGGTTGACGATCAAGTAATTCTTCAAGTTGAAGGGTATCACATTATATGTGCATGACCCTGGAAAACACTATCGAGGAATTCTTCAAGTTGAAGGGCATCACATTATATGCACATGATCCCCATTCAGTCACATATGTAGTTTTTTTAATTATTTTATTCTTTGTAATTTGAATATTGTGATAACCAAAGAAACCATATGTGAATGAGTATGCCTCATTTTAAATGACCTTCTTAGAGATTTTGTCTCTAATTGAAGTTGGGAAAGGGCCATGTACACATGCTTCAATGAGTACATAGAAAGAAACACACACAAAAATGCCACCTATATTTTTTCCTTGTATGACAATCAGAGTGATCCAACTAAACTCATCGATAGGGAAGTTAACCTTTATTCTAGCATCTTATCTATTTATTTATTGACCCATTCCTTGTAGTGTTATATGGTCATTTATTTCTTGGCCTTGCATGGGGCTCCAGTTCAATCTTCATTTCCCCTAATTCACCTTATACACATTTCATTTTCTTGAAACCTTACATGAACATATACATGTATTCATAGAGTAGATCTACAATATTTGTGATTTCCCAATAGTCCCATATCACCACAATTTTTTCTTATCCAATATCCTCTCCGCTTGGATTCCTCAATTCAAGAAGGCAGTTCTGATGATCTAACCAACATATTTGTCCAACAAAAAATCATAAAGTAGGAATATAAAGGTACTAGAAATACTATTCTAAGTGCCCACCAATCCAGGCCATATTTTCCTTCATGTTTGGGGCTTACACAAATCCTTCTCCCGGCCCAACACGGTTTCTAAATCCCATTTCTAAATTATTGAGTCTGCCCAACCGGGTGGATCAAGATCCCTTTGATCTCAAAGTATATATCTTCTCCAAAAGACCCGATGGAAGTCTATTCCAAAGGCCATTTTTATCATATTTTGAGTCCTCCATGTGACACACTTTAGAATGAGTTATGTTACCCATTTCATTATTCTCACAAATCTTTCGGTGACTTATCGGCTACCTCACTTGGGGAATAGTTTCATAGAAATGGAGACGAACTGAGATGACATCCGATCTTGTTTCTGGATTGAGTGGAAAAGTTATATGTGAATCTCGTTCTATCCCTCGATTCATCTCTGGGATGGGTAAATTTCCATGAGAAAGGGGTGACTTTCGTATGGCTTGTAATTTGATGTAACTGTGAAAATTTTGTCTCAGAGAAATATTTTTCCTAATAGATCTTCTCTTAGGCTAAATATCTCCGCTAAGGCTTCATTTCCTTCATCACCCTATCTACATCAATAACCAAGCCTAATGTTGGGACTTTAATGCCTCTTTCTATCCTAACGAATTTCATACACCTCTCATTTAGTTGATTCTACAAAGGTGTATGAAAATGAGAGGTACAAATGGATGTCGTAAGAAGAGTGAAGACCCTCAAGTTATGAAGAATCCAAATTGTCTTCATTTACATATTGAGAGTCTTTGTACTTGAAAGATACCATTGTCTTTGTTTTTATATGATTATTTCTCATGCACCATTGTTAATGTACTTATCTTGAATAGTCCGAGCATCTATTGCTTCATATAAGAGTTTTTCCTTTCCTTCAACTTGTATTGGTAGTTATACTTGTTGCAAGAACACTTTTACTTTGTCATATAACTTCTATATTTCTTTGTCATTGAACCTTGTCACTTTACCCATATTTAGATGAGGACTTAGCACCCTTGGGATACCATTCATTAATTCTAAAGCATCTATCTTGTTGAGTATCCTCTAACCATTCATTAATTCTAAAACACCTATTTTGTTGAGTATCCACTAAGCCTTTTTAGTGTCATTAAGAAAAGTGTCATCCACTAAGCCCTTTTAGTATCATAGACCCTAAATATCCTTGCTAAGTCTGCATTTCCTTCATCACCCTATCTAAATCAATTCCCAAGCCTAATGTTGGGACATTAATGCCTCTTTATATCCTAACGAATTTCATACACCTCTAATGTTGGGACTTTAATGCCATTCTATAAAAGAGAAGACTCACACCCTAAAGCATACCAAGATAAAAATAATGGGATGCCAAGTATGATATGAATCAAGTAAACAAGGACCCCAATAAGTTTCTTACATACAATAGAATCAATTATATTCTCCAAGCAAAACATGGGTTCCCTAAATATTTGCTCGCTAACTTATCTTCTCATTTTTTCGAGTGTTGGTACCACAAACTTATATTCACATGATAAATTATCTTATTGTTTTAACGAGTGTAGGTACCACCAAATAGGTATCCGTCAAATCCATCTTCCTCAAGTGATGATCAATATATACTCAGAGAGGTTGAAAGTGAGGCATGTTGTACTAGATCTACCGGTTCTAGATCAACTAGATCTGAAAAGGTAAGGGAAATAGTTTGTATACACATGCAATTTTTTATTGCCAACAGAGGGTCATGTAATTATGATGTTGAGAGAATAGGTGACATTGAGTTTCCCTTGAGGTATAGACATCTAGTGCAACAATGGGAACCTAAGGAGCTACCTGAAGTGGACACATATTTGTTCATCAGCGAGAGGATGTATCACATTGCTCCTTCGTCCTTACATGGATTGGGGTTATTTTCCATGGATGGCATAAAGATCGGGTATGGAACTGTAAATGAATTGATGGAGTATGTCATACCATTATACAAATACAATCATTGGTTTATTTTGTTCCGATAAACATGAAGTATGTGGAGATACAGAGTTGCCACAAATTATATACAACTAGTAGATAACAATCAGAATAAAGGGGCAAATATGTATATTGATGGAAGGAAAAAAGCTTCTGGAAACATTTAGGTCTTTATAAATAGTACACTACCAATAGAAACAACTAAGAAACCAAATTTCATATTTGAGGGACGTGAGGGAAATCGTATATTTGTATGTGCAACAAAAACAATAGTTCCAGGTGAAGAATTGTTGATCGATTACAACTTAAATCGAATAGATGGAGGGGGTGCATCTATGGGGGTAAATATATTACATACCATTCAACTCAACCTTTGATCAATCATTGTTATAATTTATCACTACAATATTTCATTTTTTTAATGTTACAATTACTTTCATAACTCTTGTTGATTAATTTATTGTGTCAACATCTATCCAGGGTGATCATGAGAAATCATGCTACATCTGTCCAGGGTGATCGTGGAAATGCACCTGTTGTGCCTCAGTAGGTAAATGTTAAATATAGTAACAAATTATGACTACAACGACTAAATTTCTGAAATTTCATTATTTATTTTCCAATATTACTGCAATATTTCATTTTTTTAATGTTATAGGTGAATTTCATAACTTTTGTTGATTGATTTATTGTGTCAACATCTTTCTAGGGTGTGATCGACATATTGTCATTAATATAAACATTCAATGAGATTCTCTGTTGTTAATGATGAATTACCATAGATGAGATTGTCATTGATGTCAACAAGCACATCATTTAGCAGAAGATGTCGAACAATATGCAGATATCAAAATATCATAAGGGAAAACATAGTACGTTAGTAAATGCAAAGATCAGAAATGTAAGCTCAAGAGGAGGAGAAAACAAGAAGAGAGAATAGTATGATGATCAAAATCTCAAAAGGGAAAATGCAGTATGTGATTATTATTGATCACGATAGGATAAACAATGTTCCTATGATAGCGAACAGGAAGAGCGAGCAACATGAAGATCAAAAGCTCAGAAGGGAAAATGCAGTACAGAAGCAATTCATGATTATTATTGATCATGATAGGATAAAAAATGTTCCTATGATAAAATATGAAGAATTTTAGTGAATGAATATCAAATCTCAGAAGGAAGAAGCGCTTTGCAGAAGTATGGATCGATGGAAAAATTGAGGATTCAACCAATGCACAAGAAAAGGTAAGAAGACTCAGTAGTATTCCAATCAAGGAAATTAACGGTGAACATTGAGGATTCAACCAATGCACAAGAAAAGGTAAGAAGAATAAGTAGTCATCTGATCAAGGAAATTAATGGTCTTGATCATCTCATATAACAGATGACAGTCATATGAGTGACTATAGGCTTGAGGATCATTGAAGAGGATCGTGACCATTGATCTACAAGCCTAATCAACGACAGGGATGAATTGTGGGGAACGAAAGAAGAATTAAAGTACTCACCAGTTACAATCCCACAATCTGTCTGGATCGTCAAATCTCATAGCTACAAATATCTACGACTACAGTTGATCCAACAAACAATGATTTTAAGTTAGATTAAATCGTGACCATCGGATGCGCAATCGCCAGATCAACGACAGGGATGAATTGTGGAGAATGAAAGGAGAATTAAATGTCGCGCTAGTTCCAATCCTACAATTTTTCATAACCGTTCGATCTTATAGCTTCGAATATCAACGATTGTGGTTGAATCGCCAACAACGTACAACTTCTAATTGCGGAGTTTGGGTGATGATTTAACTCACTCACAAGTTGTGTTTCTACAATCATCATCGACCGTTGATCTGCTTTGAGTATCTTCATGACCATTGGATCACATTTTAGTGGAAGGATAGGATAAGCGAGGTAAAAAGGCTAAGATTTTGACTATCCAAATACCCATCAGCCGTCGGATCAAACCCGAGATCTCGTGAAGTCGTCGGATCATTTTCAAGTGGAATAATAGGATAAACGCGGATAAGAGGTTGAGATTTTGATTAGTTGAATACCCATCAGTCATTGGATCGTGTTAAAGTGGAAAGATAGGATAAAACTACAAGATTTGAATTGTAGAATATATCGAACCGTTGATCTAAAGAACCCGATAAATGAACATAATTCACTTCGGGTCTAAAGATGTGAGGAACTTACACTCCGTTAGTTTGAGATTTGAAATACTCGGAGCCCATAAATTTGAAGTGAATAAGAACCGTCAGATTTGGAGGCCATAATGAGGACTTTTGGATCAGGGTTGTTGATAAGCATACCACGTCAACAAGAACATGTGGGAGATCCACGTCAGTGAATCTCGTCAGGAAGGATGCGTGGAATACCATGTTGGAAAAGACACATGGCATAATAATATGATGACAATTTTCAAGAGTAAATTGACTCATGCCATGTCAACAAGTGATGTAAGCAAGTTACATCACTTCGGGAGAATTGCTTCGAGAGTTTTACTAAGAACGAATGTCAAAATTTCGGAAGTCTCGAAGGACAAAGCTCCAAAGTTGCTATCATTCGTTGATCTGAGATACCCTTTGGATACTATCATGAACGTTAGATAAAGGAGATGAACATGTGTCACATTGGTAGATCTATGTCGATGTCAGCAAGAATCGGTGACAAACCACATCAGCAGTCTATGTCAGCAAGGAAATGTGGTAAAGTCAGAGAATGACAAGTGTCAAGATGAATCAACATTTATGGTACGTGAAAATGATGAATCAAAGTGAAACGTGGCAGTTACTCGACTCATGACACGTTGGCAAGTGATGTAAGTAACTTACGTCACTTTGGGAGTTTTTCTTTGTGAGTATTACCACCGCACTTGCCCAAAGTCCTGAAGTCTCAAATGTTGAAGTCCCAAAGTGGACACAAGATGTTCGATCTGAATATCACTTCAGGAGAATCCTTGACCATTGATCTACTCAGTGGAAGGATAGTGTAAGTGGAAACATTAACCGACAACAAGCAGTCTCCATCATTGATGAATTACCCAGCAGGTGGTCACTTCGGAAGAAAATGGAGCAGCATTTATATGAGACCTCCGAAGTCCCAAATGTCGAAGTCCCTAAGAGGACATAAGTCGTTCGATCTGAAAGATCACCTCAGAGTATTCTCAACAGTTGATCATACTACAGTGAGAGTTGAGGCTTGAGAATTTCAAAGCCCAGAGACATGAAAGGATATCGACCATTGATCGAGAAAGGGAAACACGTCAACGGATTGTAAGCTCTGAAAGATTGACGTACGAAGGAGAGAAGGGGTTTGAGATTTGAAATATACAGATTCCGGAGACCCGAAGGAGATATCGACTGTCGATATGATCTCAGGTGCACTTACAACTGTTGATAAAAACACAGTGGAAGGATAGCGTAAGCATAAAAAACAAAGTTGTGGAGTAAAAGGTGGCCATACATCTCATTGCTTGATTAAGTCATGGTCGTTGGATTAAGCAATGAAGGATGAGTGTAAGGATTAATGCTAACCATTGATCTGGTTTTGAGATATAATGTGAACCGTCCTATCTATTTGGCGATATCATATTCGAGAGATTTGAAAGCTTTGAAGTCATGAAGAGTTGAAGGGAGAAGACCCGAAGTCTCGACAATCGTCCATCTCATCAGGAGAATGAATCATGGTCGTTGAATTGATAAGTGTTCAAGTGCTCGTCTCGCCTAATGTGAGGTCACCATCGTCGGTCATATGGTCAAGAGATCTTAAAGGGTAGAATGTATGGGTCGCTTAAATTGTTAATCATGTGGTTCTACGCCTTTGATCATATGACATGGTTTGAAGGAAGCGTTGATCTATGTTAGCAAAGAGATGAAGGAAATCAATACATGACTATGATCGATTTGTAAAAGGAACGGGGATACCAGGTGTAACGTTGAAGACCTAGATTGATGATCTATTGGTCCCAAAGTTGTTAATGAACAAGTTGGATATTGCATAGGTCGGCTCAATAAATTAAACAAGTTTTGAGCATAAGTCACTATAAATAAAACCATGATTGGTTAACTTGAAACGGTGCTTGAGTATGAAGCGTGGTTTGTGAAGTGAAGAGGCAGATATGGACCTGAGGTCCATGCAAATATAAGAGAGATATGTAGAAGTGAATATTGAGTGAAGATATCAGAAAAAAGATAAAGCGAAGAAGGCGCAAATTTCAGTGAGAAAATGAAATGCGGTGATGAGCATTTTATGATATATCTCTGATGATGAGATAGAGTTGATTCTATAATGGATCACTACTACTGGAGTTGAATAAACTCTATTTGGATAGACTAGGTTTTATCAACAAGATGGGTCTTGCCTGAGAGTTGGTGCTCTCCGAGGAGTGGGTGCTCCTAACTTAAGTTGGTGCTGAAACAAATTAGTTGGTGCTAAGAAAATCCTCTTTCACATATATTCATATCAATTATACAAAATCTTATAAAAACGTCTGGTGTCTCTGTGTCCATTTTGATTATGATTTGATTTTTCTTAATCTGTTCAAATATGTTTTAACTACTAACCTGTGAGAACAAAATGTTAGAATAGTCCGCACACTAATTCACCCCCCCACTTAGTGTGGGCGGTGTGTTCAACAGGGTGATCATGGAAAATCATCCGCTACTTTTGTCCAGGGTGACCATGGAAATGCACCCATTGTGCCTCAGTAGGTAAATGTTAAATATAGTAACAACTTATGACTACAACAACTAAATTTTTGAAATTTCATTATTTATTTTCTCATATTACTGCAATATTTCATTTTTTTAATTTTATAGGTGAATTTCATAACTTTTGTTGATTGACTTATTGTGTCAACATCTATCTAGGGTGCCCATGGAAAATCACCGGTACATCTGTCTAGGGTGGCTGTGGAAAGGCACCCATTGTGCCTCAGCAGGTAAATGTTAAATATAGTAATAACTTATGAGTACAATAACTAAATTTCTCAAATGTTAAAGTTCATCTCATTAATTTTATTCATTAATGTATTGTGGCATGGTCATCGTGGGAAGGCACCCACTCGTAGTAGATCAGAGCAGGGTGACTGTGGGAAGTCAACGACCGCACAACAACATCACGTAACTGTTAGTTCTTAATAATAACTAAATTTGGTTACAATATCTAATTTTTTTTTTATGTTGAGATTATTTTAATTTCATTTATTGCTTGATGTTTTTAGTCCAGTACAGTCGATTCGGACAATGAGGATCTTGAGGATGAAATATTTTATTCCACTAACCCAATAGAAACTTTTGTGAATGCCTTGAAGAAGGAAAACATAGAATATCTAGGTTTGTTTCACACAAGACCCCTGACACAAGACGACAGGGAAATAATTGCAGAGCTACAAAATCTAATAACTAATTTTGGGGTAAGTGGCATCTTCACATATTTTTATCAGCTATGAAAATTTCATATCTGTTTTTTTGTTTTATATTTTCTATATGATCTAATAAATTAATTTTTTCCATTTGTAGTATTTTGTAAACCCTATGCCTCGGGAACCTACCGAACTTGCAACTGCTATAGGTAGCAGTGATGGTCCAATGCAACAAAACAATTGACATAGAAAAGTACAAGTGAGGCTTTTTGACCATCCTGAGGTTCCCCTCGAACCCATTGATGAGCACAATGATGTTGATCGACATGACACACTGGAGCATGATGAATCGAAGCCTGGGACTCCACATGACTCCGGAGATGAATGTACTATAGATGGAGAGGAAGCTATTCATGGAACAACATGAATTAAAAGCACCAAATCACTAGATCTCACCTTTCTGGTAGATGACGCATGTGTTCTGATCAATATTCAGAAGATTGCAGGTATTTGTTAATTAATTGATTCATTTTTATCGTGAAATTGAAATGGACATTTGTTGAGATTATTATAAATTAATGGATAACACGTTTCTGTAGGAAACAATGTTTTCTACAGAAACTTGAATGACAAAGCATTGGAGTTGTTTGGCCCCACCATTCGCACAAGGTAGAATGGCCAAGATAGTGAAAATAAATATGAATTGATAGGCCACATGGTAAACTTGTTCGACAATACGTTCAACAAGAAAGTGGTTACAAAGTTAGCCAACGAGAATTTAAAATATAGCAGGGCCCAATATAGGGAGAAATTGCAATTAGACCTCAAGCATGAGCACCCTCCCATGTTTCCGGAGAAAGAGTGAAAGGCCCTAATAGAGGATGAAAAGGAGAACTTGTTTAAAAAACAAGGAAGACATCCACGACTTGGTAAAGCAAGGAACAACACATGTCATCTTCTTAGTGAAATATGCTCATTTATGTTTTTCTTTCTTGTTTTAAGTAACAATTCTGATATCTATTTTTTTTCAAAAATTCCATATATTGGCTACCTAACACCTCTAAAACAACCAAGGATAAAATGGAAAAACATAGGCAACATAAACTAGGATAGGGTGGCTATGGAAAACTAAAATCCCGAATTGTAATAATTAAATGACTAACCGTGGTGAATATTTATTTAACAATAGCGAACAAATATTTGTTTTCGTTATTGGTAATTTTAATGGTGTTATGCATTGCAGTTAAATATGTTCGACACTACTGCCACTGAGGAGGACCTAAATCTTGGTTACAAGAATAGTTTTAAAAGTTTGATTGAATATAGGAGAATCTTGGGGAAGACTCCATTCTCCCTAGCCATGCAGGTAATAAAATGAATAAGGAAAACAAAATAGCATGCTTGTAAAGTCTATTCATATTTTATTATATCACCCTTAACTAAGTATTTATGTTTGTTTTCAAGCAACAGTGCAACCACATCATTGAATCTAGTGGTATTCAGCAAAAACCACTTCATACTAGGGAGCACGTGTCCAATGATAGTGGGGAGCAGCGTACCCATTTCGGTATGTATGCTTCAAAATTAGAAATATTTACTGTGATTGTAGATATTTATATTCTGAATTATACTTATATATTATCTTATTTAACTAGAAGAGCATGTAGCTCAAGAGGGTGAACTGCGAGAGGAACCAAGTGGACAATAAATTAACACACCAAATGTCATAGCTACATAGACAGGTAAATAAAAATATTGTAATGTTAGTCAAAATAATGAAATAGTTATTTCAATTATATTTCAACATATTGATATGATCTTTTTCGTTGTTGCAGTTCATGCCTCTACACAGCTACCTCCATGCCCTTCTCAATGACATACCATAAGTATGGTATATGAGCACATGGAAACACAAAAAATAGAAGGACAAGGCGCATGAAATACAGTGTCAAAGGATGATTATGATACCCCAATCGTCAATTATATGAATGTGAAAAAACATAAATCAAAGAAAAACTAGATGTATAAATTCATGACTTGTATTTGGATGTTTATCGATGTTTCTGGTATGAAACATTGTTTATATGAATTACAACATTATGCTTCAATGTTTACATGTTCAAATGTTTTCATGACTATCCTAGTTATGCATGAATGTATACATGTTTTCTATATAAACAAAATCACTTGTTGGATATGGGGAATTGAGAGTGATGTGAGGA
>ML803343.1:465134-496848 GCA_009831015.1 Picea engelmannii | reverse complement strand
AGGAGACATTTTCATTTTGAATCATCTTGTACTTGAACATTTAAGTGGGGTAAAAGGAGGTTTCCCCCTCGAAGAGGCTTATTATCTAAAATTGTATCTTTTTCAAGGCATTGAGTACTTTTTCTGAGGTTTTTCTATGCTATATTGGTATTTGGTTCTTAACATACATGGGGGCTTGAATAGTATTACTTGGCCCAATATCTTAGGGAACAAACTAAGGAGGCCCGACCGTACCTTTAGCCATACTACCTGATTACCCAGGTAATAGAGAATATCTTGTAAATTGTTGTTCTTAGTGGCATTGTAGTAGTCGGGAGGCCAATCGGTTGATCTAGGGATAATTTTAGGAGACTTATGGGACTCTCTATATACCTATCGATATGTGGGAGTGATGGTTGTGTACAAATGTTTTCTGATGCAGTACTACTTGAGGGGTACCAATAGGGGTTACATAGGTTTCCAAGAAGGGAAAAACTTTTAGTTTCTAGGAAACCCCATGAATATGCCTATATCACCTGCGTGTAGTATTACCGACCATAATTTTACCTGATGAATGAAATATCTTTGTGCTTAAAGACGTCGACATTACACGTCTCTACCTTGGAAAAAATATTTTACCCACAATTCGTGCCAAGGAAATTTCTCTGATACCACTTGTAAAGTACCATATGTAATATAATATACAGAATCAAGAATATTCAACAAATATCAATGGAACAACAAAATATTGAGAAGAGAAATACTAGAAATAATACCTTTATTCAAAGAAAACAATGTTAACATGCCTCTTCAAGGGGGAAACCTCTAGTAGATAAAATCTCTATTACAATAATTCTCAAGAAAATATTTCTCATGCCTCTTACTCTTATTTATACTAATTATATCTTGTAAAGAATATTCTAGAGGAAGACCTTTCTAGAAGCAGAAGCTTCTATTAGGTCTTCTTACATTGACTTGTTCACAATTATTAAACAGACCGTACTAAATAATGTCGACCTTTATTACATGGAAAATATATTTAGGCCTTATTAAATAATGTTAACGTTTATCACATGGAAAGTATATTATTCTATCTATGTGAGGGGTTAGGTCCCTAACATTGATGTTAACTAACTTCTAAGTGTCTAAATATCCTAACATCCCCCCTTAAGAACAACTTGACATAGGATTGAAGGATTTACAAAGGTGACACAATAGGAGAAGGAAGGTGGCATTAGAGTATATCCCACCTTAAGGACAACTTCTTTAACTCATAACATAGATCGAATTTTGGAAAACTTTATTTTTGTAAGAGACTTTGTGAAAATTACTACAACTTGATATTTTATAGGGAAAGATAACACTTCAATAACTCAATCATGAATGAGCCTTATAATGAAGTGCATGTGTAGCTCAATGTGTTTTCTATAGTGATGTTGAACTGGATATTTGGTGAGATTGATGACACTTTGATTTTCTGACCAGAGGTTGGTTGTATGTTACTGCTAGAAGCCAAGCTTTGAAAGTATACACAGAAGCCACAAGGCTTCTTGAATTACATTAAAAATTGCTTGGTACTCTACTTCTGCTAAAGAAAGAGAAATAACCTATTTTTTATTGCAGGCCCAAGTGGCAAGTCCTGAACCAAGGATGAAATCAAAACCTGTAGTAGAATTTTGATCATAACGATCGCCAACCCAATCCCAATCATTCAAACCAACCAAAAAAAGCCTTATTAACTGATGTCATCCTTTATTACATGGAAAACATATCATTCTATCTATGTAAGGGTTTAGGTCCCTAACATGCCCTCCTCCTTGAAAAATATCCGTGTCCTCAAGTCTTAAGATAAGGAAACTCCTACAGAATGGTATCTGGTTCCCAAGTGGCATCTTTTGGTGGAGTATCCTTCCAGTGAACCACAACTTCCTTTATGGTGCGTTGATGGAGGTGAAAATATCGTTGGTTGTTGGTACACAGGTGTAAGAATCTAGGTTCAAGTTATATCAACCAACAAAACCCTTCAGACACTAGCCCTTTCTGCATCACCTGCATGCAAGTGAATTCTTTCTCGAGCCATATATTGGGGTTGTAAGAACTGATCTTCTGCATTAGTGAGGGAATGGGAGGTGATCATCTTGTTCATTCTAAATCAACTATTATGTTTGAATTATTCTTCATTTTTTCTGCCTTGGTTACTTAGTGAATTTAGTATTACCATTATATGACAGATTGCACCAAAACCCATTTATTGTAACATTCATACTATTGCACAATTATCATGTAAGAAACAAATCTATTCTAACATGCATAAAGAGAATATTCAGGATCAATCGCATAAAAGACGATCAAACCTAGTAGTTAACATGGTTCACCCAACTTTGGGCTACGTCCACAATGACTGGCTTCTTTATTATTATTTCTGCAATAGTCTCTGGCTTGCACACTACGCTTAGAATAGAGATACCATGTTATATGTTTCTCCATATTCCTAGTCACTCTGTAGTGCAAGCCTCTCTCTCTTTGCAACATATCTCTAACACTCAGACATAGACTCTTTCCTTCTCAGCCTATTCTATCACTTTCCTTATCGAACAGGAACTCTCGACAAATTGTAACCCCAATTCTCCAAACCCATTACATATTCATACATGAATTCTAGGGATTAAAACCCTACTTTGATAATCCAAAAACCCTATTACAACTCATGTTGACTCGCTGATCAAACTTGCTTTTCCTGATTTTATGTCTTCATGTTGATTTTTTACTTTGACTATTTTTCTCCCCCTTTTGCAAGTATTGTTGATTTTATCATGTCGAACTATTACCGTTCATTTTCTCACTCTTTCTTCTCTTGCTTTCTTCTCTTATTTATTATTCTTCTTTGTATGTTCTTATTGCGCACTGCACCCCTGAATGTGCCTCAACTGTGCACTTTCAAGCCTATATGTGCCTTTAATACGCACTTTTCTCCTACCTTGTCTTCTTTCTTCTTATGTTTCACACATAGTCCATACTTAGGATTTTCATTAAAACTGTATCAAAACCGCATTTCCAACATGCCCCCAACACTCACCCGTGGCTCGTCCTGAGTAACTCCGGCCTATTTCACTCTCCTCCATACTTATATGAACTTCTAGGAAGTGTCCTTAGCTATTGCATCTTCCTTTATTATTTATTCCTCTTTTCCCACAATTTCTTCTACACCCTACGTAGTCAGGGACGCGTGCTTTTATTCTTTGCTTCACCTTTCCCTTTGTATTTTTTTTCCCATTTTTTTTTTTGTGTGTTACCTTTCTACTATAGTACAGTTACTATGATACATGTGTTTTGGCACAATTCATATTATTGCACAGACGATCAATTGTCTCTATAGAGTTTCATCTGACTTCCATTCACCATTCATCCAAGAACTTCTACATTCAAGGTTTCTAACTACATAGCACCTACCTCCATCACATGTTAAGTTACATATGGACCTAACCAATGCATTCAAAACTTTCTTGTATGATGCATAAACTTACCATCATATAGTAATACCAAGTCCCCCACTTGAAACGTTTTATGTTTAATGTGTATATCATGCCATGCCTTCTCTCTTTCCTTATGAACTTGTTGGTGGAATCATGTGAAAAATTGATCTTCCTCAAGTTGTACCAATTGTGACAATCTCTCCTCTACTATACCAAAGTCTGAAAGATCAGTAATTTTCACAACGTGCATGCTAGGTAGAATAAACTCCATCGAAATTACTTCTTCTTTCCCATAGACCAACCTAAAAGGTGTCTTCCTTGTCAAATTTGTATTTGTAGTTTTGTAGGCCCATAAAACTGTAGGAACCCTTAAGTCCCAATCATCTCTGCTAATGTCACAAATATTTGTCAAATCATTCTCCATAATTTTATTAAATGTTTCGACTGTCTCATTGTCCTGGGGATGATATAGGGTACTCTTCTGATGATGAATTTGAAATTTACCATTCAATGATGTAATTGTTTTATTCAAGAAGTGTGCTCCTTGATCATTGAGTAATATGGGCGAACACCCAAATCATGTGACAACATTCTCAAATAGAAATAGTGCAATAGTGTATGTGGTGCAGTCTACGACCAATGCTTATTTTTCCCATCTGGTCAAATATTCCATCGCGTTGATTATGTACCTTACCCTTGATCTTGTTGATGGATTTATTTTCCCCACAAAGTCCATTTCCCATTTATCAAACGCTTGCAACGTAACTGTGGATGTATAGGTATTTCATCCCTCCTAGATGTATTTCCCACTCTTTGAAATACATCACATTAATAAAAATATTATTTAGCATCCTTATGAAGTGTGGGCCAGTAGAGCCCTGTGCACAAGATCTTCTGCACAGTCACTTTACCTGCATAATGTCCTCCTGCAATCCCTTCATGTGCTTCATGTAGACATCGTCTCAATATTCCATGTGCATCCAACTTCTATAAGTTTCCTACAATCAACTGATAATATGTTCCTTTAACCACTAATTGTTTATTTTTCGCAATTGTCATGTATGATGGGGCCATTCCTATACTTAGAAATTGTACAATTTCTACGAAGTAGTCATCTACCATATTAAATGCAAATAATTGTGCATCTGGTAAGTTGTCATCTAAATTATCTATATCTTCTCTTGATAATATGCATGATAAGTGATCAGGTCCTACATTCAACTTTCCTAGTTTCACAACAACTTCAAAATCATATTCTTGAAACAACAGTAACCATATGCATATTCTCCCCCAAACACCGACTTGTTCATTAATTATTTTAGTGCAAAATGGTTTGTATACATCTTAAATGAGACAACAATAAATAATATATAAACTTCTGTAGTGCATATACCGTTTTCAATTCTTCTCGTTATGTAGTGGTGTAATTATTGTCCGCTATAGACAACTTCCTACTTGAAAAAAAAATTGGGTGATCTGTGTCTCCTTCCCTTGGTTGAGATAGTATTTTGCCCAAAGCTATGGATGACACATCTGCATGAACACGGAACTCCTTGTTCCAATTTGGAAAGATCAAAATCGATGTTGTCACTAATTTTTGTTTCAGGGTGTCCAAACTATTCTGACAATCTTCATTCCATTGGAACTTTGCTTCCTTCTTCAACAATTTTTCCATCGGTGTTGTGATCTGCACATAGCCTTTGATAAACTTCTTGTAATATCCTATGTGACCTAGAGTTTCCCTCAATTATCTAACTAATATAGGTGGTTGTAAATCCATAATCACTTCAATATTGGTCGAATCCACTAGTAATCACTACTTGCAGACCACATGGCCCAACAAAATTCCAAAAGGTTCACAAAAAATCCACTTCTTCAAATTCAATGAAATATGACATTATCTACACCTATCCAACATTAAACTGAGTATTTCTATGTGATCCTTCAGTAGACTGAACACATTCTAATGATTTAGGTATACTTCAAAGAACTTATAAACAAAATACTTAAACTCTACAACCACAACTCTTGATGTGGGGGAATTCTTCAGTCCAAAGGGAGTTACTTTATATTGATAACTTCCCCACTCTGTCGCAAATGTAGTCTTGTACCAGTCTTCCTGCGCAATTTTTATATGATACTACCGTAAGAATCCAGCTATGAAAGAATAAGTATCTTTCCCTCCTATATTCTCCAGGACCACATCTGTGAATGGTGTGTGAAATGGATCATGTAAACCTGCATCATTCAACTTCCTTAGATCTACGCAAATCCTGATTCCTCTAGTTTTCTTGACTTGCACTACCTAGTTTAAAAGGAATATTCATCTCTCCTAATTCCCCAACTATCCCCTTCATTTATGATAATGTAGTTGGGAATAGATCCTAATACTCATGCAGTAAATTTGTAATCTTCTCCACTGTTTCATCCCTCCAGTAATCCCCTATTTGCACAAAATTTGGATTCTTTTTCATGCCAATGTTTACCTTTTGTGTATTTATTGGCTCGGTGCATGCAGTGGAATCAAGCTCTTCTCCTTCTATTTAAGGTATTTTCACATTCCTGAGATATTCTTCAACAGGTTCTTCCTTAGCAACATTGTAACACTCCAGTAACTCATGAATAGTCATAAAAACTATGTGTGCACAACATACTAGTACCACCTCCATCGCCCCTTCTTCTGAGAAATATTGGTTCAAATATCCTATAATGTTGCATCCATTAATGGGGATTCATGTTCAAAAGTAAACATTACCTTGAACCATTGAACCATCTCGTCCCAACTTGTTGTTTCTATACTCATTTCCATCTCCAGATACCAGTTCTTCAAAATTGTATCCCAGGGGCATAAATTTTCCATACAATCTATGTCTATCCGAGAAGTAAAAATTCTGCTTGAGGCTAGAGCATGGATTTACTAAACTCTAGCCCCCAAAAGTCCAAAAAAACCTCGTTTAGGGCCTCAAAACGACTTTGGAAGTTTGGGACTTGAAAAAATGTATAACAACTGCCAAAATGGAAAATTGTTCTTTGAGCCAATGGAATAGGTGGGTGGCCACCTATATCTATCTAGATCATTCCTCCTCCCTTAGGAATAAATGGTCCCCATTGTGTCAAGTTCCTGTGGCAGATGGGGAAGATTTTTTTGAATCTAAACCTTGATGAGTTGTTTTCCTTGTTGTAGAAGTTGTCTTTCTTAGCTTGTTAAAGGTTGTCATAACCTATTGCTAGAGGGTTTGGATCCATTCATAAAATATAGTTGCATGATCTTAATGAGTGTGGGAGGACTCTCTCGGTGAATATGCAACATGAAGAGTATGAAGGGATATGTTATAAAATTTATTGACTGGGAAGTGTGGAGGCACCCCGTAGGTGTAGTAAGAATATATTTATGCTCTTAGACAATCTTGTTGATATGCTTCTAATAGATAGAAAGGTCTTGGGATGAGGCTACAGTGGTTGCAATGTCCCTCTGTTCCCTTTATGATCAGATTGTGAAGAGGCTAAACTTTGCAGTATGAGAGATTACTTTGCGGCCATGTTTTTTTGGGACAGTAGTCAGAACTACCTTTGGTATTATGTAGAGATGACCCCCGAGAGTAAAAATGACACTACGAGGTCAAGAATCATACAAAACATGATTTTTCCACATATACAGTTGGCCTAACAGAACATCATAGAATTATAGTGGGGCAACATCACACAGTACCTCATCCTTGAAGGGATTGATGTCGTATGACAGGTGGCACTATTGGATGACACAAAGATCTCATCCTTGGTGAAGCCATCTGATGTTGTATGGTTGCAAGTGTTGTGTTGTCGAAAAATACAAATGCTTGAATACCTCTATTGAGATGAGGTTTTTTTGGCTTCCGCTATCAACAATAAAATGAAATGGGGTCCCCTTCACCCACATTTGTTAATGGAAAATGTGCTCCCCTTCCTTAGGATCCTCTAGTTCTTCTCGTTGGATTGTCGCAGTCACAATAGTAGAAGTGTGTTTTACATCAATTGTTTATCCCATTTTATTATTTTCTAATTCAGATTTTGACTCGGGTCTCAGCTCTATTTCTTTGAGCTCGACCACCAATAACTGTTTCAAGAAACATTCATCGATATTGTGCTAAGGGATTTTGTAGAAGTAGGACCAATTTCCAGAGACCTTCTTCGTCTTCCCATTAATATTCTTTTCCTCTGGCTTGGACTAGTTTTCTTGAGGTTGGATATTCTGTTGATTAGGGCTACCTTTACCATACTTTGGTTATTCTGGATTTGCAGACCCAAATGCCCACTTGTTTTGTTGCTTAAATTTCTGCTCGATTTGAGAGCATATCGATAAGCTTCTCGTAGTGATGAGATATCTAGAAATTCCATTTCAGTTTGGATGTACCTATGTAGAGCCCTTGGTATTTCAAAACCATATGTCTCTCAAAGTCTTTGATACCCATCTTGGTGCACAAGGTTGTTGGTTATGGAGACAGATTATCTTCCCGATTCGGAGGTCTTTGTTTTCATCTGTGTTTATACCCCATGAATACTTTACACGCTCGAATAATGTACACTCCTCCATGCGGGGGAATGCAGGGGGGTTTACCCCCCTGTGAGGTTTGGGGGCAAGGGGGGTACAGGGGCCAAGCCCCTGAAGGAAAAATTCCTTGTAAATGTATATTGTAATTTCATAGTAAATCTGGACCATTCATTATAACATCATAGATCTGACCTGCATTCATAAACAAACAAACAAAGAACTACGAACATGCATATTATATATGAATTACTGGGTTATATGTCATAATCAAATATATATCAAACATAAAGATTGAACACATGATATTTGGGACAGAAAAACTATTCCTTTTTATTAATCTCACAAAGTTACTTACAATGAGATCGGCGACTGGTCCTCGAACTTGGTCTGCGCTCCTCTTCACCTAGCTCCAACTGCGCTTCCACATATATTTCTCCTATTCATCTCTCAATAGGGAATGATTAGTCTTGCAATGGAGGAAAAAGGAAAGAATAAGGAATTTTGGCTCAAAACTCACAATGTGGCTGCAACTTCTTGTGGCAAGCGGGGAAAGTGAAATGGGAATATTTTCACTGTTCTTATGCTTAGATTTGGAATGAGACCACAATACCTCCTTTTATATGACAAAAGGATGGTTATTTGGTTGGGTGATGGGATATAGGCAGTGGGACAGTTGGGAAACTTCCCAATAGCCCGCAATCTCAACGAATTCCTTGAAATTTTTTAATTTTTACAACTTTTGTGAGTATACGCGGGATGTAGTGGTTCAGCTAGTGTACGTACGCAAGATGTAGTGGTGCAGGAATCATGTGTACATGGGAAGTAATGGTCCAGGGTGCGCACATCTTCAAAAATATGTTTTTTAAGAAGAGTTGCTCAGTGATGGCTTAGCAAAAATAGTAAGTGAGATGGCTTGATGCCAGGTATGCATGTATGGTGAAATGTAGGATTATAACAAATGCCCCCTAATTTGTGAGGTCATAAGAGAATCTGATGGCTGAAATACATTACAAATATTCACCAACGTATGAAGCGAGTGAGCCCAGGACTAGAGTTCGGGAGGTGCCATCTGCAAAAATAATAATTGTCTCACTGAGGAGGGCATACCCATGCTCAGGATGAAATAAATCATGGATGCCAATCAAATACACTACAAATCCATGTCATATAACTATATAAAGTGTATCCATGAGAAATACACAGTGGATCTACATCTCGAAATCAAATATATACATGTATATTATCCATATTCAAGAAGCCAATGGCGCCTGATGGCTGGAGATGAGGCCTTCAGAACTCAAGCAAAAACTTCAAGATCTTAAAAAATCAAGTAGGAGTGTAATGTGAGTGTACGGCATCACTTCCTAGAGGTCTTCGACGGATCGTCAGGGAATAGATAAGAGGATATTGGTGATCAGGCAGAGAACTTCATTGATTTCGAACAAAGACTTGATTGGACTTTTGGGGATGGTTGGGCATGAGGAAAAGAGACAAACTGTAGAGAGGCTGAATCAAGTTATGTAAAAATTCCCTTGGACAATAGCATGACAGATGATTAGACTTAGGCATGACATTGACATAATTTCACGATGTAGGAGGCAACATAAACTCTCCATATGTTTGGAACAATAACCAAATGGAGGAGGACACAACTCTATGTAGAAAGAACAACTTCCTAAGGTCATATTAAATCCCAAAGCTTGATGAACAAACGGAAGGATGTGCTTTGTACAAGGGTGACTCATTATGCTTCAATAAAAATAAAATACTTTTCCCATCCTCTTTTTGGGGTATATTTCATTTTTTTTGTCTTTTTAAATAATCTTGAAAAGCTAAAAAAGAATAAAAGAATGTTACATTACAAAGGAGGAATGAGTGTCGCAAGCATACTATTTACAAGTGCAAGGAAAACACTAATGCTCAGAGCAAGGAGACATGTGTAGGGAAAGGACACTCGGGAAAATTCCTCCATGGGTCAAGGTGTCAAGACACAAAGGCAAAGTGCTACAAGGATTGCGTATAAGGCATGCTTCAAAGGTTCATTTGAGAGAAACATGGAGCCAACATTAGGCCAAAGATGCAGAGATGAAAATGTGATTAATAGGACATAATTATAACTTCCTTCAATATAATTTTAACGATCCCAGAGAAGTTAATCTCGGTGGCTTCTCATTTTTAGAGAATCTGAAAAAGCGCAAAAGAAGACTCCATTGGGGTACCTTTTTCGAAGGTGGTCTAGTCGGTTCGAAAAAGGGGTAAACTAGCACTAAAAATACGTCTATTCAAAACCATTTTAACGAGTGTGACAACAATAAGATCACTCGGTAATCTTTTCAATTTTAAGAATTCTGAAAAGAGCTTAACTATGGACTCGCTGCCTTTTTCTAGATTTAGTTTCCCTAGCCTGAAAATGTGAAATTTGTTGAGGAGAACTCTCTCGGTGAGATGAATCTCCTGAGGTGTAAATTTTTCCTCCTTAATCTACAGGCCAGAAAAAGGAGTAAACTCATGCCAGTAGATGTTTTTCTGAACCAATTAACAAGTGTGAAAGAACAAGGTCACTCGACGATCTTTTCAATTTTAAGGAGTTTGAAAAGAGATTAACTATGGACTCTGTAGGGGACGTTCCTCTGGACCAATTTAATGAGTGTGAAGGAACCAGGTCACTCGACAATCTTTTCAATTTTAGGGAGTTTGAAAAGAGCTTAACTATGGAATCCTTGGGGGTTCCTTTTTCGTAAATTTAGTCCCTCGGGCCCGAAAAAGGGTTAAACTTATACCTAAGAATACTCTTCTAGCAAACCGAAGTTTCTAGAGGGTACCTTTGTTCGTAAAATTGACCATCCAGACTGACAAAGGGGTAAACTATCATCGGTCATATGTACCTTAGACTTAGACTTTGGCTTCTTGAACTCTTTAAACAATGCTTGTCTTATCTCTACCAAAGTCCTGGATTTTCTTGTAGGCGTGGTACTCTGCAACTTCATGTAGCAGACTAATGCACAACCTCTAAGTGTTGTTTCCAATTGCGCAATGTTTACGACCTCATCCTGGACATTCTTTCCAACCCAAATTGTCTCGCATAAAAATAGATGTTGTTTTGGGTCCTTTGACTCAACTCTCTGAAACACAGGTTGTCTAAGGGTGTTTTCTACGCTTTCTATGTTGCTTTTTGTAGTACCTCCTCTAGATGATGTGGGTTGACTTTGAATCTGCTTACTTCGTCCATTGCTCTGATTTCTACTACACTATCCTCCCTTTCTAACTATAAGTGCTTTTGATAATTATTCAACTGTTATCTCAGATTTTGGTGACACACATGGGGTTGTGGGTTTGATACAAGATCCAATATGAGTATGACTTAATGACTCTTCTATTATAGGACTGGACTGGAGCCCCTCTTCCTCTCCTTTTATGTGTGGTATCTCTATGATTTGGACTATTGTCCAAGGTACTCTCCACTTTTCCTCACTAATCGGATTTCCTTTGCCAACCCCTATATTTCACCTCTTGTACCTCCTTCCACTGCAAAATACTCCAAAATCGTCTTATATCTTTGATACAATATCTTCAGTTGTATGAATCCTCAGTCCCTCCCTTCATTATTAATTTCTTCCTTCATTCTCTCATGTCCTCAAACTATCCTCTTGGCATCCCATGATTCCCCTATGTGCGCAAACACCCTTAGCAGTCAGACTCCATTTTCATCACACATTTGTCACACAACAACATATTTATCCACATACCCGATGATTTCATGAACTTTCCACGTGGACCTTTGAAGAAGTCCCTTTCTGTAACATTGTATGACTAGGTACAATCTACTGCAAATTCTGTAATATATCCTCCCAATATATTGTCCAACCATAAATCAATTGTGTGAAAATTTTTGTTACATACAAAATTCATCTATCTTACCAACTACAGAGTCCAGTTTCGTGGCGTTGCAGTTGGTACCTTCTAGTATTCTCCATTAATATTTCTAACCATTGAATCAAAATAATTGAAACATTGCTAGAGAAAATCTTATGTAGATCTGTGTACAAATACCTTTGCATCCATTGATTGTTACTCATATGAGGGTTTCAATTATCTTTCTGAGAAAATTTCCATTCCTTCCCTTCTAACCATTCTGAGATTTATTTCTTAGTCGACCTCCAAAACATTCCCTTAATCATAGATTTTGGGTCCCAACAATAGAACCATTTGTTGGTGCATAGGTGTAATACCCTAGGTTCAAATTATCTTAACTAGCAAAACCCTTCAGACACTGTCCCTTTCGGAATCACCTGCATGCAATTGAAGTCTCACTCAAGGAATCTATTAGGGCTGCAAGAACCAATATTCTGTAGTAGTGAGGGAATGCAAGGTGATCATCTTATTCATTCTTAATTTCTCTGTGCACATTATTCTATATTTTTTCTTCCTTAGTTACTTAGTGAATTTAGTATTACCATTATACGACATATTGCACCAAAACCCATTTACTGTAACATTCATACTATTGCAAAATTATCATGTAAGAAACATATCTATTCTAACATGCATACATAAAATATTCACGATCATTCACATAAAAGATGAGCAAACACAATAGTTAATGTGGTTCACCCAACTTTGGGTTACATCAACAATAGATGGATTTTTTATTATTCTTTCTGTAATAGTATTAGGCTTTTGCATTGCACTTACAATAGAGATACCCTTCTATCTCTTTCTCCATCTTTCCTAGACACTCTGCAGTGTAAGACTCTCTCTCTCTGCAACATCTCCCTAACACTCAGACATAGACTCTTTCATTCTCAGCCTATTATATCACTTTCCTTACCGAACATGAACTCTCGACAAATTGGAACCCCTATTCTCCCAACCCATTACATATTTATACATGAATTCTATGGCTTAAAACCCTACTTTGCTCATCCAAAAACCCTATTACAACTCATGAAAACTCATGTTGACTCACTAATCAGGCTTGTTCTTCCTACTTTTATGTTGGCATGTTTCTTTTGTAATTTGACTATTGTTCTCATGCTTTTTCACATCTTGCTTCTTTTAGCTTATCCTTCATTTTTGCATGCTTTCTTCTCTTTCTTTATTCTTTACTTTATTCTTCTACTTCATTCTTCTTCTTTGTATGTTCTTACTACGCACTGTGCCCCTGAATGTGCCTCAACTGTGCACTCTTGAGCCTGGATGTGTATTTACTACGCATTCTTCTCCTACCTTTTATTGTTTCTTCTTTTGTTGTACACATATTCCATACTTAGGATTTTCATGAAAAATGTATCAAAACCGCCTGTCCAATAGGCCCCCAAGACGTGCACTAGTCCAACATGGCTTGTGGCTGTAGTCAAATAAAACCTTCTTCATCCAATTTTTTTATTTGGTGCCAATCACTTTCTTCAAGCATGCGGCATGAAAAAACATATGTAGCTTTGAGTGATTGGGAAAAGCTAACTGATAGGCCACTAACCCCATGCGTTTGAGAATAGCATAAGTACCATACATTTTGGTGCAAGTTTCTAACACTGTTGGGATTGGAGTGAAGTATTCTTGTGTGGTTGGAGAGAGAGAAACACATGATCCCCTTCAACAAATTGAAGTTCAAAATGACCTTGATCTACCTGTTGCTTCATGCGGTTTTTGAGCCATTATCAATTTTTCTTTGAGAGTACGGAGAATGGTCATGCATAGGATAATATTACGATCAACCTCCTGAACCTTGGAGACACCCAATATGTACGGGAGAACCAATGGTGGATTCTATTTATAGACTACTTTAAAAGGAGTCATGCAAGTGGTAGTATGGTAAGAGGTGTTGTACCACCATTCAACTAGGGGTAACCATTGAACCCACTGATGTTGTCCGTTAGGTGAAAACACCTCAAATATGTTTCCAAACACTTTTTGACCACTTCTGTTTCACCATCAGTATGGAGATGATAGGTTTTGATGAATTGAAACCGAGTTCCCTGGAACCTAAATAATTCTTGCGAGAAATTGTTGTTAAAAGTGGGATCTTGGTCAGAAACAACAAAATGAGGCATTCCATGGAGTTTGAAGATATTATACATAGAAATTTGAGCCACTATGGATGTTGTGAATAGGTGTTGAAGAGAAAATAAATGAGCATATTTGGAAACATGATCTACTACCACCATGATGACTAACGTATTGTCTAATTTGGGTAATCCAACAATGAAATTCATAGAAATATTTGTCCAAATAGTAGGTGGAAGCGGAAGTGGTTGGAGTGTACCATGAGGTTTGAAGGTCACATTCTTATAACATTGGCAAGTATCGCATTCGGCCACAAAGGTGTGGATGCCCTATTTCATCCCATCCCAGAAGAAAGATCGTTTGATCCATTCATATTTTTTGGTAAAACCCGAATGGTCTGTTGGAGGTGAATCATGAAACTCATAGAGCACCTTGGATTTAAGTGATGCTTGTTTTATTAAATACAAGTGACCTTTATAACGAAACTCGACATTGTGACAAGAGTACCCTGGAGAAACTTAGTGATCTTGTTGAAGTGTTTGGATTGGGATAGAAATTTTGGGGTCTTACAACCATTCTCTTTGAACAACCTAAAGCTAGTTGTCAATAATGAATGAGAGGGAAAAGAGGGACCCTTCATCTTCATATCTCCTAGAAAGAGCATCAACCACCACATTTTATTTTCCCTTCTTATAAAAAATATCATAATCATATCCAAACATATTGGTCACCCATTTTTGTTGCTCCGGTGATGAAATTCATTGTTCCTAGAAGTACTTGAGGCTTTGATGATCTATCTTAATTTGGAATCATTCTCCCAATAGATAAGGGCACTAGAGATCCATTGCATGAAAAATAGCCACCATTTCCTTTTCATAAATCGATTGGCCCAAATGTTGGTTTGACAACTATTTTTTGGTGAAAGCAAAAGGTCGTCCATATTGCATGAGGACTGCCCCAATTCCTCTCCTTAATGCATCACATTCCAGAACAAAGGTATTGGTGAAGTTAGGTAGGGTCAGTACAGGAGTAGGGCACATAACATCTTTCAAGTCTTGGAAGGATTGGTTAGTTGTTGGAGTCCAACATAAATCATTCATTTTAAGGATATTTGTGAGAAGAGCTGGAATTTTTCCATAATTTTGAAAAAAGTTGTGATAATATCCTATCAAACCTAGGAAACCACGCATACTTTTAAGATTTTTAGGGGGAGGCTAATTCTACATAGCTTCAATTTTATTTGGATCCACCCTTACACCATCCTTTCCAACAATGACCCAGGTACTCAACTTCAGAGGCGCCAAAATCACATTTATACTATTTGAGGAAACGTTGGTGGTTAGAGAGGAGATAGAGAACTTGATCTACATGGGCAAGATGGGTTGGCCACATTTTATTATAAATGAAAATATCATCATAGAAAACTTGTTGCACAAAATTGCAAGTAGTCACTGCTCCCCGGTGTATCGTGAAAAGGGACTAACTGCCTCTTGTGGATCCTTAAAGTATGGAGATGATGAGTTTACCAATCATCCGTTGGTTTTTGTCTAACAACATTCATACTACCAAAAAAATGGTATCAGAGATAGAGGTCACGAGTTCGATACACACTCAGCTCGCGCTGAGGGGGAGATTGTTGCACAAAATTGCAAGTAGTCAGCGCTCCCTGGTGTATCGTGAAAAGGGACTAACCACCTCTCATGGATCCTTGAAGTCTAGCGGTGATGAGTTTACCAATCACCCATGAGTTTTGGTCTAACGACAACCGTACTACCACAAAATTTCATTTTTATAGGAAGAATGTGCTTTCCATTGATGGAAATAACAACAACGAACCAAACCTTGAATTACTGGGTTATATGTCATAATCAAATATATATCAAACATAAATATTGAACACATGATATTTGGGACAGAAAAAGTATTCCTTTTTATTAATCTCACAAAGTTATTTACAATGAGATCGGCGACTGGTCCTCGAACTTGGTCTGGGCTCCTCTTCACCTAGCTCCAACTGCGCTTCCACATATATTTCTCCTCTTCATCTCTCACTAGGGAATGATTAGGATTGCAATGGAGGAAAAAGGAAAGAATAAGGAATTTTGGCTCAAAACTCACAATGTGGCTGCAACTTCTTGTGGCAAGCGGGGAAAGTGAAATGGGAATATTTTCACTGTTCTTATGCTTAGATTTGGAATGAGACCACAACACCTCCTTTTATATGACAAAAGGATGGTTATTTGGTTGGGTGATGGGATATAGGCAGTGGGACAGTTGGGAAACTTCCCAATAGCCCGCAATCTCAACGAATTCCTTGAAATTTTTTAATTTTTACAACTTTTGTGAGTATACGCGGGATGTAGTGGTTCAGCTAGTGTACGTACGCAAGATGTAGTGGTGCAGGAATCATGTGTACATGGGAAGTAATGGTCCAGGGTGCGCACATCTTCAAAAATATGTTTTTTAAGAAGAGTTGCTCAGTGATGGCTTAGCAAAAATAGTAAGTGAGATGGCTTGATGCCAGGTATGCATGTATGGTGAAATGTAGGATTATAACAAATGCCCCCTAATTTGTGAGGTCATAAGAGAATCTGATGGCTGAAATACATTACAAATATTCACCAACGTATGAAGCGAGTGAGCCCAGGACTAGAGTTCGGGAGGTGCCATCTGCAAAAATAATAATTGTCTCACTGAGGAGGGCATACCCATGCTCAGGATGAAATAAATCATGGATGCCAATCAAATACACTACAAATCCATGTCATATAACTATATAAAGTGTATCCATGAGAAATACACAGTGGATCTACATCTCGAAATCAAATATATACATGTATATTATCCATATTCAAGAAGCCAATGGCGCCTGATGGCTGGAGATGAGGCCTTCAGAACTCAAGCAAAAACTTCAAGATCTTAAAAAATCAAGTAGGAGTGTAATGTGAGTGTACGGCATCACTTCCTAGAGGTCTTCGACGGATCGTCAGGGAATAGATAAGAGGATATTGGTGATCAGGCAGAGAACTTCATTGATTTCGAACAAAGACTTGATTGGACTTTTGGGGATGGTTGGGCATGAGGAAAAGAGACAAACTGTAGAGAGGCTGAATCAAGTTATGTAAAAATTCCCTTGGACAATAGCATGACAGATGATTAGACTTAGGCATGACATTGACATAATTTCACGATGTAGGAGGCAACATAAACTCTCCATATGTTTGGAACAATAACCAAATGGAGGAGGACACAACTCTATGTAGAAAGAACAACTTCCTAAGGTCATATTAAATCCCAAAGCTTGATGAACAAACGGAAGGATGTGCTTTGTACAAGGGTGACTCATTATGCTTCAATAAAAATAAAATACTTTTCCCATCCTCTTTTTGGGGTATATTTCATTTTTTTTGTCTTTTTAAATAATCTTGAAAAGCTAAAAAAGAATAAAAGAATGTTACATTACAAAGGAGGAATGAGTGTCGCAAGCATACTATTTACAAGTGCAAGGAAAACACTAATGCTCAGAGCAAGGAGACATGTGTAGGGAAAGGACACTCGGGAAAATTCCTCCATGGGTCAAGGTGTCAAGACACAAAGGCAAAGTGCTACAAGGATTGCGTATAAGGCATGCTTCAAAGGTTCATTTGAGAGAAACATGGAGCCAACATTAGGCCAAAGATGCAGAGATGAAAATGTGATTAATAGGACATAATTATAACTTCCTTCAATATAATTTTAACGATCCCAGAGAAGTTAATCTCGGTGGCTTCTCATTTTTAGAGAATCTGAAAAAGCGCAAAAGAAGACTCCATTGGGGTACCTTTTTCGAAGGTGGTCTAGTCGGTTCGAAAAAGGGGTAAACTAGCACTAAAAATACGTCTATTCAAAACCATTTTAACGAGTGTGACAACAATAAGATCACTCGGTAATCTTTTCAATTTTAAGAATTCTGAAAAGAGCTTAACTATGGACTCGCTGCCTTTTTCTAGATTTAGTTTCCCTAGCCTGAAAATGTGAAATTTGTTGAGGAGAACTCTCTCGGTGAGATGAATCTCCTGAGGTGTAAATTTTTCCTCCTTAATCTACAGGCCAGAAAAAGGAGTAAACTCATGCCAGTAGATGTTTTTCTGAACCAATTAACAAGTGTGAAAGAACAAGGTCACTCGACGATCTTTTCAATTTTAAGGAGTTTGAAAAGAGATTAACTATGGACTCTGTAGGGGACGTTCCTCTGGACCAATTTAATGAGTGTGAAGGAACCAGGTCACTCGACAATCTTTTCAATTTTAGGGAGTTTGAAAAGAGCTTAACTATGGACTCCGTGGGGGTTCCTTTTTCGTAAATTTAGTCCCTTGGGCCCGAAAAAGGGTTAAACTTATACCTAAGAATACTCTTCTAGCAAACCAAAGTTTCTAGAGGGTACCTTTGTTCGTAAAATTGACCATCCAGACTGACAAAGGGGTAAACTATCATCGGTCATATGTACCTTCGAATTTTATTTTGGCGAGCGTGAAGGACAACAATATCACTCGACAATCTTTTCATGTTTAAAGATTCTAAAAAGGGCTTAAAAGAATACTCATTTTCTAGGAGTTCTGAGGGTGAGGTCAAGAGTGATAACATATCATACGTATGAGGCTCAAACTCATAATCAGGATAATACTAACAAGAACTCTCGAGCCTAAAGTCATTAATGACAGTATGGACACCAAAAATTCAACCAGGATCTACCTAGGGTATCCATGTAAAGGTAGGCTCTACCACCAAATTATGACACTTATAAAACATCAATGATGGTTCAATGTCGCAATTCAATGGGATCGACCTTATGGAAAAGAGGAAAAGACAAAAAGATGCAAAAAGTGGAAGTGGAATCCTAACTTAAATGCACAAAGTTGGAAAAACAACTTTTTACCAAAGGACCTTTAAAAGTGACCCATATCCCAGAAAGTTTTCCAAACCAAAAGTGAAGTGTATCCTAACATCCAATAAGAAACTCAAGAACCATGTTAAATGATTTTCAAGCCAAAAAAAATGACAAAAGGGTCCAAAAAATGACAAAAAGGACCAAAAAATTCTATATATAGAAGTTGGCAACTCATTATCACCATTGCAAATTGAGAATTCACCAAAAAGCCAAAAACACCCCTTTCCTAAAAGAGTTGATTCCGGGAGATTTAGAGGATGAAACGAACTTCTGCTCAGACCAAGTAAGTACAAATCAACCCCTCTTGTGTTTCCATACTTCTAATTTTCATTTTTTTGGGTTTTTTTTGGGGGGCGCACCTTTAAAAAAGGATGGCCCTACGTGTAAGTGGGAAGAAAACAATATGCTTGCATGCATACCTGACTGTGTCCAAGATAGCCTGCTTACACCCTCAAAAAGGTAGAGAAATAAAAATGTAAGAGATAACTTCCTCCATGAACTTGTTTGTAACAAGATGTATGTCCACTAGAGAGAGAGGGAGCATGAGGATATAGATATCTTAGTCGATGAGGACCTTGCAGCTATGGCCACATTGAGACAATGCGGGTTGTGGAAGTTCTTCCTGTGTACATTCATGAGGGCACAACCTAGGCTATCGAATGCCTTGGTAGATTATTGGCATCCCAATGCTGAGGCATTTATGCTCGAGGGGAAGTTGTTGATTCCAATGACTGAAGACATATACTTTCTAACTGGCCTCTCGGGGAGGGGTGAACTAGTCAACCTACATGCTTTTCCCCCTGAGCCTCACACCATTGTTGAGTTGATTGAACTACATTGTGAGGCTGACACTGAGAAAGTAGGTTCTCAGGTGACAATCAATAAGATTACCAACCTATTGCTAAAAGTGATAGTTTTACTCATTGGACAGATCACTAGATCTGCGACTTTATATCAGGCCTCCCGAGTGCACATGCATTGTGTAGTGCAGTGCTTGAATGCATGAATATTTGACTAGAGTACGACCATGCTAGACTGCATGAAGAGACAACTCACTGAGTTTTGCGAATAGAACAACAAAAACTTTAGGTTCGAGACCATTCTATGCTCATTCTTTTTTGAGAGGGTACCCAGTCTCAATTCACAAGAGACAGTGTGGGGGCATGTGGCCTCCATCCCAGCAGTGTGTAGATGGGAAACATTATTGCCACGACAGGGGGGAGGAAGGACCATAGAGGCCTTTGATGACACCTTTTTTAACTGGTGGGCACAACAGATTCTGACAATAGAGGACTACCCCTATGCTGGGATCAACTTTTCCAAGGACCTGGACATGCCCTTACCTCCTGGAGATGACCGAGGAGAGATAGGTACATTTTTTTACTTTTAAAGTTATTTAATTTTTAGTTTATTTTATATATATCATTTTTATGTGTACCAGAGTAGCTGACAACAATGTATCTATTATGTACATATGTGGGACCAATGCGTCCAGTAGATTTTGTGAGGAGAAGGTGACGTCCTCAACCAGAGGCAGTGCCAACAGTGGTCGCCAGACCAGCAACAACAACAACAGGGGGACCTCTATTCAGAGAGGTCAAGAGAGTGTTGAGACGGGTGGAGCGAAACCTCACCATGCTCACTCATACAGTGCCCATGGCTGAGATCGAGGATCTCTCGCCATCTATGCAGCCTCATGTAGTTGGGGTGCCATGGACCTAGGTCCATCTTTTCTAGCGTTTGGAAAACATCTTCGTCCACTATGGAAAGGCCAACAAGCCCCGTTCTTAGCTTAGGGTGGACCACTTACATGTTGAGGGCATTCTTTTCATATATTTTTTAGGGCATAAGCCTCTATGATGTATGCCAGACATATTATTTTTTGAGGTGCTTGCACCCACCTATGTACTCTAAGACTTTTGATATATATATATATATGCATATTTACATATTTGTGTGTCTTATGGATCGCATTTTTATAATGTATGTACATGTGTATGTGTGTGCTTATTTTATGTGTGTGAAATATGCCAATCTGATACATAATTAGCTAGAGTATTTGTGATTTGATTCAATCTCCTAGGATCATGGATATATGTAATGTAATCAAAGAATCATTCTAAGATACATACCCTAAGGAATCATTGGTGTATAGTAGGATCATAAATGCGGTAAACCCCATTTAACTGGGACACAACCAACTATGCATCTAAGTAGAACTGGAGGTGAGAGATACCATGTGACAAAGCGTCATGAAGAAACTCTATTAATGCACTGTACTCAACGACATTGTTTGTGGCCTCACCTAAACATATACCTCCAAAAGATAGAAACTATCCTTGATGTGTGAATATCACCCAAGATGTGGAAGCAAGCCTTTGAGTGTGTCGGCTAACGCCATCTGTGAACCTAATGAACACCTCTGATTCACTTGACATCTACCACAGTGAAAAATATGACATCAAAAATGACACATCCATAAAACAAAAAGACAAAAACTAAAATTGTATAATAACTATACATATGTACAAGAAGTCACCCAAGGAGACCCACCTATGAGTAATACTTCTTGAGGTAGAGCCCATTTCTAGGATCGGCCAAATCTTTCCCTTCGAAGTCAACCAGATGATAAGCACCCTTCTCTAATACCTCCTTCACGATGAAAGGTCCAAACCACATGGGTTTGAACTTACCTGCCCCCAGGGGATCCTTATCTTGGTCATATACTAGGACAAGGTCGCCTTCGGAGAAAGTCCAAGGATGAACGAACCGATCGTACTGACACTTGATTTTTTTCTTGTGAGCTTCGTTAGCCAAGGCTACGTCAAGATGTTTCTCATCGAGTTTCTCGAGATATAATAAGAGCTCCTCAAGTGGTGAAGTGTCTAGCAATAACTGTACTGCCAACTTTAGAGATGGGATATGGCATTCTATTGGAAAGACTGCTTCCAGCCCGTAAACAAGTTGAAAAGGTGAGAAATCAGTTGTAGTCTTTACAAATTTTTGGTAGGACCATAATGCCAAGTACAACATCAAATGCCAATTTGACTTGGCCGAATTGATCGTTCGCTGCATAATAGTCTTAAGGAACTTATTCACAGCTTCCACCTGACCATTCGCTTGTGGATAGTAAGGTGATTAATGCTCTTTCTTCAACCCAAGATTTTATGTTAAATTGTACATCATTTTGTTCTGAAAGTGACTGCCATGGTCAGTGAAAATCTCCTTAGGGATGCTAAACCTTGCTACAATCTAGTTAAAAATAAAGAGAGTTGTTGTTTCGCCATCATCTTTGAATGTTGGCATAGCTTCGACCCACTTTGTGAAGTAGTCTACTGCTACAATGATATAATGGTGCCCCCTGGTTGAAGGTGGTGGCATGTAGTATAATCAATTCCCCACTTAGTGAAGGGGCCAACTGTAATGACGGGAAACATAGAAGTTGGGTGTGCCCTCATCTTCCGAGAGAATATCTGACACAGGTGGCACTTCTTGACCGATTCAATGTAATCCTTGATTAACGTCAACCAAAAGTAACTGGCTCATAGAATATTTTGGGTTGTTTCCAACCCAAACAAACAACCACGACATGCTCCAGTGTGGCACTCATTAAGCACGAGTTCCTCCTCTTCATGAGTGATACACTGGTGGAGGAAGCAATCTACACCTCGACGATACAAAGTGTCATCAAGAATAAGATAGTTTTTTTCTTGATGGCATATACATCGACGCTCATCGTGAGAAGCAGAGGAAGGGCACTTCAAAGTCAGGATATATACTAGTGTATCTCTATACCAGGGGTCTGAACATGAAATCAGAAAAATACATCCTTTAATCGGTGATTCTCGAGGTGTAACATCACCTGACTTGACCGAAAGTTCCGAGATAAGTTCCACAAAGACCAATGACTTCTTATATTTCATAGAAACAAAATCCAAGTAAAATTCCTGGAGGATAACAATCCATCTACTAATATTTCTGTCAATTACATGTCGTGTCAACACGTATTGGGACGGATTCACAACAACAATGATGGTGGTCTTATGAAGCAGATTACAATGAAAGAACTATTGGACAGCATGGACGGTTTCCAACGTGAGCTTCTCGACATGGGATTAGTTGAGTTCTGGTCCAACCATGCCTCGGCTCAGGTAATAAATCACATGCTCTTCAAGAAGATCGTCCTCTTGAACCAAGACCATACAGATGGTCCACTCTTCAATGACAAAGTATAATAAGAAATCTTTATTATAATCGGGAGGCCATAGCAGTGGGGCAAACATGAGGGTGTGTTTCAATGCTTCGAAAGAGCATTGAGTGGCTTCATCCCAATACAAAAGGAACATCCTTTTTTAGTAAATGCATGAACCCTTTAGTGATCTCTACATAGTTTGTGATAAAACTCCAATGAAAGTTGGATTTTCCCTGTAAACTCTAAAGCTAAGGGACTATGCATAGGGGAGGAAATTGAACTATCACCTCAACCTTTAGAGGATCAACCATGATCCCTGTTGTCGAAACTATGAAACCTAGAATACAACCCAACATCACGCAAAAGCTTCACTTGTTTGGATTCAAGCGAATCTGATAGTAGCGACATCGCTCAAAGATAAGTCAAAGGTGTGTGGGATGATCAGCTCTCTTACGAGATTGTGATGCTAAATCATCGAGATAGGCCTTGACTATGTGTCAGAGATCGTGGAAATAAGAAGACATGGCCTATTAAAAGGTGGCTCCAACATTCCTCAGACCAAAAGGCATCTTTTGATAAACAAATGTACCCCATGGACAGATAAAAGAAATTTTATGTTGGTCTTCGGGATTAATCTATATCTGATTATATCCCGAAAATCCATCCATGAAAGAAAAGACCTCACAACCTGCACATTCATCAACAATCTAGTCAATTAATGGGGTGAGGAAATTATCCTTTGGACAGGCCTTACTCAAGTCACGAAAGTCCATACATACGTGAATCATTCCCTTCTTTTTGTTGACCAGAATGAGATTTGGCACCCATTGAGTCAATTGGATGGGGTAGATGAAACCGACTTTGATAAGTTTCTCTAATTCAACCTTAATAGTTGTTCCTTTCTTAGGATTTATCAGATGAATCTTCTGTCAGACCGACTTAGTGTCAGGATACGTCATTATTTCATGTTCGATGATTCTTGGATCAATGCCTGGCATTTCCTCATAAGAAAAGGAAAAAACGTCATGAAATTCTTTAAATAAGATTCGAATATCCTCGGGGGAGCAGTGCGCTTCGACGAAGACATTATCCATGATGCCAAGGGTTCTAGAGATGTCAATAGGTATCATTTTAGTGATGGTTTCCATATTACCTTTGGCATAAACTGTGTGCATAGCCAAAGGATTGATAGGACAAGACCTTTCTCCAGTCATAGTCAACACGAATTCACCCGCCTCAATTCTTCCTAAATCTGGGAGAAAATAAGATCTGTGATGGAGATCATCCCAGGGTTTTTCTGGACTAGTCAATGCCTCTATAATCACCTCGTCAGAGGGAAATACCAAGTCTAAGGAATCGGTAGTGGCGAGGTAACCTTGAGCCTAGGTAGGCTCGAAAACTAGATCTAACTCCTGTGAAGGAGTCGGATTGGGGTCGACAGAAGCTTGTTGAACTATAGAGTACACAACCTCTGCCACGAAAAAAGGCATGGCCATGCCATGATTCCATGTCCCTTCCATCATGGCCAATGAGGAAGGAAGAGTCCATAGATCGTTAAAGGAAGTCATTCAGAATGTCGACACTTGAAATATTTCAGCCTTAGGCTGGTTGGGGAAAACCGATGTAAACCTGAAATTGCCATATGGAGGTAGGTAATTGAAGTTACCCATCAAAGGCGAGCATAAACCAACCCCCGTATTGATGATGTTGGGCTGTGTATTATCAATCATCGGGACCGTGGATGCCCCAGATGAAGGGTCAGGATGGGAGAAAGACAAATGATCAATGGAAATGATCTGAACCTTGTGTGGAAACAACAAGACCCAAAAAATTATGGTGACCACTGCATGCATAGCATAGGTCCAACGCCTTCCTAACAAGAGGTTGTAGTCGAGAAGCACATCGACCACTTCAACTTTGACACACACAGTCTTTCCTCCTAGCTACATGGAGAAAGAAGGAATGATTCCATGTGGTCTGAATGAATGACCATTGAAAGTGGTAAGAAGAGTAGGTGATAGAGACAAAATGGGTTGGCCAATGGCCTTCCAACATGCCAACGACATCAGGCATGTCGAGGCGCCCTCATCAACCACCATGCGAAAAATGTTTTGGGTGAAATATTTTGTGGTGTAAGCCACTACTATCTGAAACGCAACATGGTATGGGAGATGAGGTTTCAATTCAGTTGTATCAAGCATGATCATTCATGGATCACAAGTATCAGCACATGCTAACGCAACTAATAGAGCCTTTCTATGCGAAGGGCAACTCTGGATGACCTTCAAAGTAGACATTGCGCAAGGCGTTTGTGACAAATCCTCCACCACAGAGTAGTTCTGGGTGGCCCTCATGTTTGGATTGTGGGAAGATTTCTTGAACGCCCCTTTCAGGATGCATGTCTTCTCGATTTGGAGAGGAACAAATGGGTTTTCGACTTCTTTACCCTTCTCAGAAGTGTTTGGCATTATGTAATCGTCTGTCCTAGTCGCTATGTGGGCATTACATTTCAACATATAAACATTCGAGGTCAAGGGATTACTAGAAGAAGAAGGGGCTCCCTGACTGCCCCCATCTGCGTTCATAGAGGATTGATTTAAATTTTTCCCATGTGGAAATGGGCTCATTAACACAACAGGTTTTTGTTGCGCCAATAACTTTTGGGCCTCCGCAAGCCGAGGGCACAGGTGAGTTAGGTGTTATTCCATGCAAAGGTTACACGGATACTTCGACTTTATTTTCTCTATTTTTCCCTCGCCAACATTATTGGTGGGTTTCTTATCCCCTTTACCCTTCTTTCCCTATTTCTTCTTTCCGTCAACCTATTGGTTGGCCTTTGGGTTTGTCTATTGCACATTGTGTACATCCGACGTTTGAGTAGGGGGAGCAACCGAACTAGTGGTTTGGCTGGCCATTGTTTGTTATATCAACAATTGTTTCAATTGATTCGACAGATGATCAATGAGATTCACTTGTGTTGAACCAATGACACGATCGACATGTGGTCCAGACTTTTGTCTGGTCTTATCAAGAATGGACCGTGATGCATCTGGAAAAAATTCATGAAGTACACCAGACTAAGAGTATATCAATTCTAGCTGTTGATCTCTCATTATCACTTCTTCCTCGAAAAACACTCCCAACATTGCCACGTCTTTGGATAACTAAGGTACCAAACACTTAAGGAACCACTCCAGCAGGAATGCTGGTGGAACTGATACTTTTATCAAAATCTTCCAACGTGGCCATTCTCAGATGTGATCCGAGATATCGTCAGCCTTTGTTTTCTCAAATTTGGTCAACAATTCAGTGCCGACATCATATCTCACAGGTAATTGAAAATTTTTTAGAAAAACCATTTTAAATTCACCAAAAGTAGAGTATCTTCAGTAGTCGAGCTCGATGTACCATTTCGCGACACCCCCGATAAGAGTGCGTTGAAATAGACGCAACTGGATGGAGTCATATCTCAACGAGTTGGATGAGAACCATAGGTGAAAGGTGGTCACATGATCGCCTGGATCTTTGTTAGGCTTACCTTCGAATTTTGGGATGTCTGAGGGAAACTTGGTCATCATTGGAGGCCAACACAGATCATGACAAATTTGGTCACTTAACAATCTTGATAAGTTTGGAAAATGAAATGTTGCCAGAAAAGGTAGCTTAGGCTGTTGAGTATGTACAGGAGGAAAGGATCCTCAAATTTGGTTGGTACTAGGTTGCCAGGAAAACATAGGCTACTGACCAGGGTTCTAGTAAATACCATGGTCATGGCCAATGTACGGATACTACGCTTGTTGAGACATCATCGACTGAATCCCATAATTGGAAGTTGAGGGATGGGAAGGGATTGCTCCCGACATTGTATTCCAAAGGTTCTAGAAAGGGTTTCCCTGCCAATCCGATGGGCATAGGTACTAATCCTTGCCTGGGGCTCCATTGGACATGGAAGGGGTTTCCCCTGGTTGGCATCCCTAACGAGGGGATTGATCCCTGCCACATATTCCAAGGTCCTTGAGAGGTGTTTTCTCCTTATGTAGGAATAGTACCCTGCATAGGATTTTGTGATCCAAAACCAGGGTTTCCCACGGTCGAGATAGCAGCTGACAATAATGCATTTTTACCAAACGTTTCGAACAAAGAGAACAACAAAGAACCCATCGATGTGGTGTTGGAAGAAATTCCTTGACTACCTGCTCCGAACAAGCTGTAGTTCATGTTCGGCCAGATGGGATGCTAGGGAGCACTGCCTAGTGAGGGGGACAATAGAGGTATATAACCCCCACCGTAAGGGAAAGTGTTATAGGTGGTTGAGGTGCCCCCCATGGACCCTTGCTGAGAAGCGTTAGAGATCCCTGCCCCCAGACCCATGGTTTGTAGGGTGGAGTAGGAGAGGACATAGTTCGTATCAAAGTCAGGAATCTTGTATTAGAACGGAGGGCCTGTCGCACTCTAGATGAACAAAGCAGTGATCGTCATCATAGATGGAATCAGACCACTTCCTGAAGTAGAGGTGATCGATACCATGGTGGTTCGGACCCCTGAAGGTGGGTTAGGAGGCAGAACACCCCCTGTAGTGGCGTTCGTAGAGGGAGTGTGAGGACTCCCTGATGAAGTAGCATTTTTTTCTTCCATTGCTTCTTGCAAGACTATTTCATGGTCGCGATGAGTTACCCTTGGGGGGACAACTTGTACCATGATGGGCACCGGCAAGTCAGTGATTGGAGGGTTATACGGCCCGAGAGATTCTGCTCCAAGTTCATAAATAGTAGGCTCCTTCGGCTGCAAGAATTCTTCTCTCGAGCATGGCTCAGGTACAGTTTCTTGCGACCCAGTAGCCTCAAATGACCCTTTTTGATCAAGTCTTTACCTTCACGGTGACGGGGGTGGCTCCAATTCAACAGGCAATAGGCCCTGAAGCCTTCATGACCGACGAAGCTCTTGATATTCCACTTTGTGAGAAGATCAATGACACACTAGGTATTTTACTAATGTTGAAAACCAACACACACTAGAAATATATCCTATGAGATAAAGCAATCAAACCACTAGCTAGTTGGAAGAATAATTACACCAACCAACAGTAGAGAAAATTACCAGTGGAAGTGAAACTCGAATACAGAAGCACCCTCCAGGTAAAATTTGGAAAGCATGGCCGGATGTCTGTCCTAGGTATTGTAATATACCCCCGTAGTCACTTGTGTAAGTCACTAAAATAAAGGAAACTAGGTTTCCAACGCCTGAATAGTCACTAGGCGAGTATAGTCGACAGCCGGGTGGACGATAATGAACAGGGTATCAAGCCTGAAACCTATCGAGGGTATCGAAATCAAGTGTTCCGGAAGATTACTGAGGACCTCGAATGGATTTGAGACCCATGAAGCTCTGTGGAAAATGTGATCAATGGAATCCCAAGACAATTCCTCTATATGCAGTCCCCACTACACTTGGTTTGTATTTGGAGGGGTTATCTCCGCTACTTTTTTGCACACGACCTTGTGTTTAGCCCCTGTGTGAGAGGGGGGCTCCTGGATAACTTTCACTTTTACTAGACTTTTCACACTCCTTAGCTTAGACTTGTATGTTTATTTTATAGACTTGAAGAGTTTCCTCTCCAACCTAAATCAAGGCTCTATCCTAGACTAGTTGATGGACCCTACAAACATAAAGTCTAATAAATTTTAATTAAGCATTAATTTTAAGTGATTGGTCTTAAAGTCAAGGAAACAGAAATGAAACTAGTGGTGTATTTTAAGAGACAAAAGAGAAGAGCATTAAATGAAACTGAAAGAAAACTACTTCTTTTTGACAAATAAAGATTTGCAAATTTACACTCTTTAACCAATTTTTTGTAACTACTTTTTCTAAGATATTTTAAAAGAAAAACCCAAAACAAGATTTCACTCGACTACGAGCTACTTAGTTTTATAAGAATTCAGTAAAGAACTTAAGAAAGAAATTTTTCTCCTGATTATCAAAGACAACTAACCTAACTACTTAACCAAACAAAAATTTCATTTTATATGCTTCAAAATAAGAAACCTGAAATAACTTATTTTTCTTTTCTTCTAAAGCAAGTAAAAAGGAAAAAAAAATCAAGAAAAGACAAGACCAAAAAATGACTTCAGGTCTACTATGGACTGCAGGGAGTCACTGACAATACTAAATAGACTGATAAGAAAAGACTCACAAACTCGGCTCAAACCCTTACTAAGAAACCACAAGAAATCTTGATAAAGATAAGCTAAACTGACGTCAAACCCAAGATACAGAATGTAACAACAGAGACCATTACTAGATAAAAAAAAACCTGAGAAGTATGACTTCAATAAGGGAAGAGGTTGATTGCCTCTTCTTTCAGAAAGATTTTCTTGACACAAGCACACAACTGACACTTAAGAAGCTTGTGTATGTACATAGGTTGTCTAAAGGTAGGGCGTGTATGTATGCATGCAGACCCATTGCAGGCCACATACACCTCTGTAAATTATCAAAAATAAAACTATCAATTAGGATGACAAGGCAGGGAGTACTAATATGGTAGAACAAAATCCCTTAAAGACTCAGAAACTTATAGAAAAGTCAAAAAAGGTAATCAAAACCAATTAAAACACCCAAAACGATATCCCCTAAAAACCCTAGAGGCTTCCCCAGTATGGTTGAAAATTCTGATATAGAGGGAAAACCCCCCCATGGAATACACTAGGGTTCAACATGTAGGCAGAGATAACCATATAAAGTCTCCTACTTTTAGAAACTACCACAAATACACCCCACATTCATGCATAAAACACAAGGTAAAAAGATCTGGTAACTCTACCTTAAACTCCACGTCCTGTGTCGATCCTTTTGTGTTCGGTTGTTCCTTGACTTCAAGTCTCCTACCAAGGTAGACCTGCATTCATAAACAGAGAAACAAAGAACTAAAAACATGCATCTTATATATTAATTAGTGGGTTATATGTCATAATCAAATATAGATCAAACATAAATATTGAACACATGATATTTGGGACAGAGAAAGTATTCCATTTTATTAATCTCACAAAGTTACTTACAATTGGATCGACAACTACTCCTCGAACCTGGTCTAAGAGCCTCTTCACCAAGCTCCAACTGCGCTTTCACGTATCTTTCTCCTCTTCATATCTCTCTAGGGAATCTATTAGGCTTGCAATGGAGGAAAAAGGAAAGAATAGAGAATTTTGGCTCAAAACTCACAATGTGGCTGCAACTTTTTGGGGCAAGGGGGAAAAGTGAAATGGGAAGAGTTTCGTTGTTCTTATGCTTAGCTTTGGAATGATACCCGAACACCTCCTTTTATATGACAAAAGGATGGTTATTTGGTTGGGTGACAGGCTATAGGGGGTGGGACAGTTGGGAAACTACCCAATAACCCATAATCTCAATTAATTCCTTGCAATTCTTTTAATTTTTACAACTTTTGTTAGTATACGCGGGCTATGGTGGTGCAGCTAGCATATGTACACAAGATGTAGTGGTGAAAGAAGCGTGTGTACATGGGCATTAATGGTGCAGGGTGTGTACATCTTCAAAAATATGGTTTTTAAGAAGAGTTGCTCAGTGATGGCTTGGAAAAAATAGTAAGTGAGATGGCCTGATGCCAGGTATGCATGTATGGTTATAACACTCCTATGTGAATTTTTCTCCCGGTAAGTTTCCCACCAATGTTTGACATGGGGAAGAGCCTTAAGGAGAACAAAGGTGATCTTTTCTCTTTTGGAAAAATTGTGAATAAAGAAATAACCTTCTAACAAATTTAACCATTTTTCCAAATCATCTGCATCGATCTAACCTTCAAATACAGGAATGTAAAAATTAACTTGTACCTTTAATGAGGTAACGTCTCCAAAACAACTTATTGATCAAGACGCTCCTATTACTGTTTGCAATCATTGAAGGATTTGGGAAAATTTATGCAACATCGTGTACCTCTGTTGCATGAGGGATTCCACGAGAAATAACTTTATGGGATCTTCTTATCCCCATCTCTCTTCTCTTCTGCCATGGGAGGCTACTTGGGCTGGTGAGAGCATTTATCCTAAAAGGAAACTAGCTCAAGACCTAACTCTCTATACCCTGACCTTGTCAGGGGCATGCACTAAGAAACAAAAAGGAGTACCCTACTCTAATACTACTGATGAAGATTATTTTTAGAACGAAATGAAAGAAGATATATAACAATAAAATATACAGATATATTTAAATAAAAACAAAGATACAATAATGCACAACTTTTAGTAATGATCTAAATGTAAGGAAACTGTAAAAACACAGAGTGAATAAAATCACTAGAATGCTGGCATCTTATATCTAAGAATAGATGTGATGGATATGCTCATTCAAAAGAGGATAATGGTGTTTACAGTGAGGCTCAAAAGTACTTTCTAACATAAATAAAATAAAAAACCATAACTTTAGGAGATGAAACGCCAAAAGGTTTGAGGGCCCCGATGGGGGTAGTTGATACGTCAACTTTCCTGGGGTGTAACGTTTGCATACAATCTATGTTTGGGGCATTTGATACCTCATCAGAAAGGTCTATCCAAGAATTACAACTTCCACCAAGGTTATTACATTCCATTATTATC
>ML803343.1:453915-465090 GCA_009831015.1 Picea engelmannii | reverse complement strand
CCCCCCCCCCCAAAAAGTATATATATATATATATATATATATATCGTTTAGGGCCTCAAAATGACCCTGGAAGTTTGGGACTCGAAAAAATGTAAAACAACTGCCAAAATGAAAATTGTTCTTTGAGCTAGTGGAATAGGTGGGTAGCCACTGATATCCATCTGGATCATTCTTCCACCCTTAGGAAGAAATGGTCCCCATTGTGTGAATTTCCCCTAGCATATGGGAAAGATTTTGTTGAATCCGAACCTTGGTGAGTTGCTTTCCTTGCTGCAAAAGTTGTCTTGCTTAGCTTGTTGAAGGATGTCATGAAATTGTTTTTGGAGGGGTTGGATATGTTCAATGAATCTAGATACATGATCTTCCTGAGTTTGAGAGGACTCTCTCAGTGAATATGCAACGCGAAGACTATGAAGGGATATTTTATAAATGTTCTTAAATGGACAGTGTAGAGGCACCCCCGTAGGTGTAGTAAGAATATATTTATTCTCTTCTACAATATTGTTGATCTACTCCTGCTAGATAGAAAGGTATTGGGATGAGGCACTAGTGGCTTCAATTTCCCTCTATTCACCTTCTAATCGAATTTTGAAGAGGCTAAAATTTGAAGTATGAGAGATTACTTTGCGGCCCTGTTTTGTCGGGATAGTAATCAAAACTACTTCTGGTATTCTTTAGAGATGACCCCTGAGAGTAAAAATGACACTACGAGGTTGAGACTCATAAAAAAAATGATTCTTACACATATAAAAATATCCTAACAAAACATCACATGCTTCTAGTGAGGTAGCATTACATAGTACCTCATCCTTAAAGGGCTTGATGTCATATGATAGGTGACACTGTTGGATGACACAAAGATCTCGTCCTTGGAGAATCCATCCAATTTTGTATGGTTGTAGGTATATTTTTTTCATCAAATCCAACTGCTTGATGATCTTTGTTGGGATGAGGTTTTCCTGGCTTCCTCTATCAACAATAAAATGCAATGAGGTCCCCTTGCTTAGGATCCTCTGGTTCTTCTTGTTGGATTGTTGTGGTCGTGACAGTAGCAGTGGATTCTACATCAATTATTTGTCTCCTTTTATTATTGCCTGAATTAGATTCCAAGTCAGGGCTCGAATCTGTTTCTTTGAGACCACCAATGATTGTTTCGAGTGACATTCATCAGTGTTGTCCCAAGGGATTTTGTGGAAGTAACACCACTTTCCAGTTTCCTTTATCGTACCGTTACTATTCTTTTCTTGTGGCTTGGAATGGTTATATTGAGGCTGGATATTCTATGGATTAGGGCTTCCTTTACCATACTTTTTTTGTTTTGGATTTGCAGACCCAAATTCCCTCTTGTTCTAGTTCTTAAAGTTTTGCTCAATTTTGAGAGCATATTGATAAGCTGTTGCCAATGATGAGATGTTTAGAAACTCCATTTCGGTTTGGATGAACCTGTGTAAAGCCCCACAGTATTTCAGGACAAGATGTTTCTCAAACTCTTTGATACCCATCTTGGTGTGAAAGGTATGGATTTTATTTGTAAACTCTAACACTGTTTGGTCCTACTTTTGATGGAGCATTGTCCATCTCATGTACTAGTCATCATAGTTTCCCACAGGGTAATATTTATCCTTGACCGCATCCATAAACAAATCCCAAGTGGGCTTGGCCCCAAATATTCTATACTCCTCTATGGAATTTTTCTCCGAGTAAGTTTCCTACCAATTTTTGACATGGGGAAGATCCTTCGAGAGCAAAAAGGTGATATTTTCTCTTTTGGAAAATTGTGAACAAAGAAATAAGCTTCTAGCAAACTTAACTATTTTTCCAAAGAATTTGCATAGATCTGACCTTAAAATATAGGAATATAAAACTTAGCATGTACCTTGAATGCGGTAGCATCTCCAAAGCGATTGCTTGACGAAGACACACTTCTTACTGTTGGAAATCATTGAAGGATTTGGGAAAATTTCTCCAACATATAGTTCCTATGTTGTGCGAGGGCTTCCGCAAGAAAAAAATTTATAGGATATTCTACTCCCTCGTATTTTTTATCTTCCATGATGGGAGGCTTCTTGGGTTGGAGAGAGTGTTTATCCTCAATGGAAACTAGCTTGATACCTAACTCTCTATACCCTGACCTCGTCGGGGACATGCACTAAGAAATGAAAAGGAGTAGCTTGATTTGATACCACTGATACAGATTATTTTGAGAATAAAATGAAGGTGGAGATATAAAAATGAAATATACAGAGATATTTCAATAAACAAAAAGATACAATAATGCACAATTTTTATTACTGAGAGAAATGTATAAAAATTGTAAAAATACAGAGTGAATAAACTCGCTAGAATGGTGGCATATTATCTTTGAGAAGATAAGTGATGGATACCCTCATTCAAAAGAAGATGAAAATTTTTATAATGAGGCTCCAAATGCATTTTTAACATAAATAAAATCCAAAACCCTAACCTCGGAAGATGAAATGCCAAAACGTTTGTGGGCCCCAATGGGTAGTTGATACGTCAACTTCCCATGGGCGTAACTTTTGCATACGATCTTTGTTTGGGGCGTTTGATACCTCATCGTAAAGTTCCATCTGAGAAAAAAAAAAAAATCAAGGGGTCAATGCATGCCAATAATAACCCTTATCCCCCCAAAATTCCAAAAAAATGACGTTTAGAACCTCAAAACGACTCTAGAAGTTTAGGTCTTAAAAAAATGTAAAGTAATTGCAAAAATGAAAAATTGTTCTATGAGCTAGTGGAATAGGTGGGTGGCTAGTGATATATGTATTGATAATTCCTCCCCCATTAGGAAGAAATGTTCCCCATTGCTTCAATTTCTCGTGAAAGATGGGGAATATTTTGTTGAATCTGAACCTTGGTGAGTTGCTTTCCTTGCTACAAAAAATGTCTTGCTTATCTTGTTGAAGGTTATCATGAACCTATTGATGGAGGGGTTGGATATTTTCAACCAATATATATGCATGATATTATTTAGTGTGGGAGGAATCTATTTGTGAAGATGCATCATGAAGGGTATGAAGGGATCGGTTACAAATTTTCTTGACTAGGCAGTGTGGAGGCACCCCCGTAGGTGCAGTAAGAATATATTTTTTCTCTTATAGACTATTGTTGATCTTATTTCTATGGATAGAAAGGTATTCAAATGAGGCTATAGTGGTTGAATTTTCCTTCTATTCACCTTCTGATCATATTGTGAAGAGGCTAAAGTTTGCAGTATGAAATATTACTTTGCGGCCCTATTTTGTTGGGACCGTAATCAGAACTACCTTTGGTATTCTATAGAGATGAACCCCCACAGTAACAATGACACTATGGGGTCAAGAATCATTAACAACATGACACTTCCACATATACGTCTCTCCTAAAAAAACATCACAAAATTCTAGTTAGGAAACATCACACAATACCTCATCCTTTGAAGGGCTTGATGTCGTATGACAGGATTCTTTGTTGGATGACATGAAGATCTCATTATTGGAGAAGAATTCCAATGTTGTATGGTTGCGAGTGTCGTGTTATCGATAAATCTATCTTGAAAACCTCTAATGAGATGAGTTTTTTCTAGCTTCTTCTATCAAAAATAAAATGCAACGGGGTCCCCTTCACCCACTTTTGTGAATTGAAAAGGCGCTCCCCTTCCTCGTGATCCTTTGGTTATTTTGGTTGGAGTTTTGTGGTCATGATAGTAGCAGTGGATTCTGCATCAATTATCTATCTTCTTTTATTATTGTCTGAATTAGATTCCAAGTCAGTGCTCAACTCTTTTTCTTTGAGCTCGACCACCAATGACTATTTCGAGTGACATTCATTGGTGTTGTTCCAAGGGATTTTTTGGAAGTCACACCACTTTCTAGTGTCCTTCTTCATCTTCTCATTACTCGTATTTTTCTTGCGTCTTGGAATAGTTGTATTGAGGTTAGATATTCTATATATTAGAGCTTCATTTACCACACTTTGGTTGTTGTGGATTTGCAGACCCAAATTCCCACTTTTTCTCATGTTTAAAATATTTCTGCTCAATTTTGACAACATATCGATAAGCGTCTCCCAATGATGATATGTCCATAAACTCCATTTCGGTTTGGATGTACCTATGTAGAGCCCCACGTTAATTCAGAACCATATGTTTCTCGGAGTCTTTGATACCCAACTTGGTGCGCAAGGTATCGAAGGTATTTGTGAACTCTGGCACTATTTGGTCCTGCATTTGATGCAGCATGGTCCATCTCATCTACTAGTCATCATAGTATCCCATAGGGTAATATTTCTCCTTGACCGCATCCATAAAAAAATACCAAATGGGCTCAACCCCAAATATTCTAGACTCCTCTGTGGAATTTTTCTCCAAGTAAGTTTCCCACCAATGTTTGACATGGGGAAGAGACTTAAGGAGTGCAAAGGTGATATTTTCTCTAATAGATAAATTGTGAACAGAGAAATAACCTTCTAGCAAATTTAACCATTTTTCCAAAGCATATGCATCGATATCACCTTCAAATATTGGAATATCAAAAGTAACTTATACCTTGAATGGGGTAGCATCTCCAAAGTGACTGCTTGACGAAGACGCGCATGTTATTGTCAGAAATCGTTGAAGGATTTGGGAAAAATTCTCCAACATCGCTTTCCTATTTTGCACGAAAGCTTTCGTGAGAAACAACTTGATGGGATATTCTTATCCCCCGTCTCTCTTCTCTTCCTCCATGGGAGGCTTGTTAGTCTGGAGAGAGTGGTTATCCTCAAGGGAAACTAGCTCGAGACCCAACTCTCTATACCCTGACCTCGTCGGTGACATCCACTAAGAAATGAAAAGGAGTAGCTTTCTCTGATACCACTTATCTGGATTATTTTGAGAGAGAAATGGAGGAGATATAAAAATGAAATATACATATATATTTCAATAAACAAATAGATACAATAATGTACAATTTTTAATAATGAGATAAATCTACATAAACTGTAAAAATATAGAGTGAATAAACTCGCTAGAATGGTGGCAACATATCTCTGAGAAGATATGCGATGGATACTCTCATTCACAAGAAGATAATGATTTTTAGAATGAGGATCCAAATTAATTTTTAACATAAATAAAATCCAAAAGAATAACCTCGGAAGATGAAACACCAAACAATTTGCAGGCCCCGATGGGGGTAGTTGATATGTCAACTTCCCGAGGGCATAATCTTTGCATACGATCTATGTTTTTGGAGTTCAATACGTCGTTGGAAAGGTATATTTGAGAATTAAAACTTATACTAGGGGTCAGGACATGAACGGTGTGACCCCCACCCTAAGAAAAAAAAATCTCTACATAGGGCCTCAAATCGACCCTAGAAGTTTGGGACTCAAAAAATGTAAAACAAATGCCAAAATGAAAAATTGTTGTTTGAGCTAGTGTAATAAGTGTTTGGCCACCAATATACATATAGATTATTCCTCCCCCCTTAGGAAGAAATGGTCCCCATTGCGTTAAGTTCCCTTGGAATATGGGGAATATTTTGTTGAATATGAACCTTGGTGAGTTGCTTTCCTTGATGTAGAAGTTGTCTTGATTAGCTTGTTGAAGGTTGTCATGAACCTGCTATTGGAGGGGTTGGATCCATTGAACCAATATAGTTTCATGATATTCTTGAGTTTGGGAGGACTCTGTCATTGAAGATGAAACATGAAGAGTATGAAGGGATCTATTATAAATTTTATTGACTGGGCAGTGTGGAGGCACCCTCGTAGGTGTAGTAAGAATATCTTTCTTCTCTTCTACAATATTGTTGATCTGCTTATGCTAGGTAGAAAGGTATTTGGATGAGGTTGCAATTTCCTTATATTCACCTTATGATTGTATTATGAAGAGGCTAAACTTTGTAGTATGCGATATTACTTTGCATCCCTATTTTGTCAGGACCATAGTCAGAACTACCTATGGTATTTTGTAGAGATAACCCCCAGAGTAACAATGACACTATGGGGTCGAGACTCATAAATAACATGATGCTTCCACATATACGACTGGCCTAATAGAACATCACATAATTCTAGTGGGGAAACATCACACAGTACCTCAGCCTTAAATGGATTGATACCATATGATATGTGACACTGCTGGATAACACAAATATATTGTCTTTGGTGAAGCCATCCAATGTTGTATGCTTACAAGTGTGGTGTTGATGGTAAATCCAATTTCTTGACGAAATATACTGAGATGAGTTTCTTTTGTCTTCTGTTATCAAAAATTAAATGAAACATGGTCCCCTTCACCCACATTTGTGAATGGAAAAGGTGCTCCCCTTCCTCGGGATGCTCTAGTTCTTGTGGTGGATTGTTGTGGTTGCGACAGTAGCAGTGGGTTATGCATCAATTATATATATCCTTTTATTATTGTCTGAATCAGATTTTGATTCGGGGCTTGGATCGGTTTATTTGAGCTCAGCCACCAATGATTGTTTCAAGTGACATTCATTGGTGTTGTGCCAAGGGATATTGTGGAAGTCACACCACTTTCCAGTGTCCTTCTTCATCTTCCAGTTACTCTTATCTTCCTACAACTTGAATGGTTGTCTTGAGGTTGGCTATTCTATGGATTAGGGATGCCTTTACCATATTTCTGTGTTTGCATATTTGTAGGCCCAAATTACTGGTTGTTCTAGTGCTTAAATTTCTGTTCAATTTTGAGAGCATATTGATAAGCTTCTCCCAGTGATGCGTTGTCTAGAAAGTCAATTTTGGTTTGGATGTACTAGTGTAAAGCCCCGTGGTATTTCAGAACTATATTCCACTCAAATTCGTTGACACCCATCCTGGTGAAAAATGTATGGAAGGTATTTGTGAACTTTGACATTGTTTGGTCGCTCTTTTGATGCAGCGTGGTACACCTCATGTAATGGTCATCGTAGTTTCCAACAGGGTAATATTGCTCCTTGATTGCCTCCATAAAACCATCCCAAGTGGTCTCGACCCCAAATATTCTAGAGTCCTCTGTGGAATTTTTCTCCCAGTAAGTTTCCCACCAAGTTTTGACATGGGGACGAGCCTTAAGGAGAAAAAAGGTGATATTTTCTCTATCGGAAAAATTGTGAACAGAGAAATAACCTTCTAGAAAATTTAACCATTTTTCCAAAGCATCCACATCAATCTAACCTTAAAATATAGGAATATAAAAATTAACTTGTACCTTGAATGGGGTAGAATCTCCAATGTGACTTCTTGACGAAGATGCGCTTGTTACTATTGGAAAACGTTGAAGGATTTGGGAAAATTTATCCAACATCTCGTTCCTCTGTTGCATGAGGGATACCATGAGAAACAATTTGATGGGGTATTATTATCCCACATATCTCTTCTCTTCCACCATTGGAGGCCTCTTGGGTTGGACATAGAAGTTATCCTCGAGGTAAACTAGCTCGAGAGTCAACTCTCTATACCCTGACTTCGTCGAGGATATGCACTGAGAAATGAAAAAGGAGCAGTCTGCTCTGATACCACTGATACAGAATGTTTTGAGAACAAAATGGACGAGATATAAAAATTAAATATACAAAGATATTTTGATAAACACATAGATACACTAATACAAAATTTTTATTAATGAGAGAAATGTACAGAAAATGTAAAAAATATAGAGTGAATAAACTCGCTAGAATGGCGGCAGCTTATCTTTAAGAAGAGATGTGATAGCTATGCTCTTTCTCAAAGAGATGATGATGTTTACAATGAAGCTCCAAATACATTTTTAACATAAATAAAATACAAAACCTTAACCCCCAGAAGATGAAATTCCAAAAGGTTTGTGGACCCCGATGGGGGTAGTTGATACGTCAACTTCCTGGGGGAATAACGTTTTCATACGATCTTTGTTTTAGGAGTTTGATACCTCGTTGGAAAGGTATATTCGATATATACAACTTATTTCACGAAAAAAATCATGCCATAAATAAATCCTAGACCAAAAAATTCCAAAAACATGTTGTTTAGGGCCTCAAAATGGCCTGGATGTTTGGGACTTGAAAAACTGTTAAAAAAATGCCAAAATGGAAAACTACTATTTGAGCCAGTAGAATAGGTGGGCGGCCATCGATATCTGTCTGGATCATTCCTCCCCCATTAGGAAGAAATTTTCCCCATTGCATCAAGTTTCTATGGCATATGGGGAAGCTTTTGTTGAATCTGAACCTTGGTCAGTTGCTTTCCTTGCTACAAAAGTTGTCTTTCTTAGCTTGTTGAAGGTTGTCATGAACTTGTTGTTGGAGGGGTTGGATCCATTCAAAAAATGTATCTGCATGATATTCCCGAGTTTGGGAGGACTCTGCCAGTGAAGATGAAGCATGAAGGTTATGAAGGGATCTATTACAAATTTTCTTAACTGGGTAGTGTGGAAGTACCCTTGTAGGTGCAACAAGAATATCTTTTTTCTCTTCTACAATCTTGTTGATCTACTTATGTTGGATATAAAGGTATTGGGATGAGGCTTCAGTGGTTGTAGTGTCCTTATATTCACATTCTGATCTGATTATGAAGAGGCCAAGATTTTCAGTATGAGAGATTACTTTGCAGTCCTATTTTGTCGGGACAATAGTTGGAACTACCTCTGGTATTCTGTAGAGCTGACAACCGAGAGTAACAATAAGACTACAGGGTCGAAACTCATAAGAAACATGAGGCTTTCACATATATGTCTGGCCTAATGGAACATCACAGACTTCCAGTGGGGAAACATCACAAAGTACCTCATCCTTGAATGGGTTGATGTCGTATGACAGGTGACACTGTTAGATGACACGAAGATATTTTCCTTGGTGAAGCCATCCGATGTTGTATGCTTGCAAGTGTGGTGTTGCTGAAAAATACAATTTTTTTATGACATATGCTGAGATGATGTTTTTATGGCTTCCTCTATCAACAATAAAATGAAACGAGGTCCCCTTTACCCACATTTGTGAATGGAAAAGGCACTCCCCTTCCTCAGGATCCTCTAGTTCTTCTAGTTGGATTTTTGTGGTCATGACAGTAGCAGTGGGTTATGAGTCAATTATCTATATCATTTTATTATTTTATAAATTAGAGTCTGATTTAGGGCTCGAATCTGTTTATTTGAGCTTAGCCACCATTGACTGTTTCAAGTGACATTCATCAGTGTTGTGCCAAGAGCTTTTGTGGAAGTCACACCACTTTCTAGTGTGCTTCTTCGTCTTCCCATAACTCTTATTTTCCTATGGCTTGGATTGCTTGTCTTGATGTTGGATATTATGTGGATTATGGATTCCTTTACCATACTTTGGTTGTTGTGGATTTTCAAACCCAATTTCCTGCTTCTTTTGGTTCTCAAATTTCTGCTCGATTTTGACAGCATATCGATAAGATTCTCCAAGTGATTAGATGTCTAGAAAATCCATTTTGGTATGGATATACCTGTGTAAATCCCCACGATATTTCAAAACCAAATGACACTCAGATTCTTTGATACCCACCTTGGTGCTCAAGGTATGGAAGGTATTTTTGAAGTCTGACATTGTTTGGTACCGATTTTGATGCAGTGTGGTCCATCTCATGTACTGGTCATCATAATGTCCCACGAGGTAATATTTCTCCTTGATCACATCCATAAGACAATCCCAAGTGGGATCGAACCCAAATATTCCAGAATCCTCTCTAGAAATTTTCTCCCAGTAAGTTTCCCACCAATGTTTGACATGGGTAAGAGCCTTCAGGAGCACAAAGGTGATCATTTCTCTAACGAAAAAAATGTGAAGATAGAAATAACCTTCTAGAAAATTTAACCATTTTTCCAAAACGTGTGCATTGATACTACCTTCAAATATAGGAATATAATGTTGGCATGTTTTTAGACAGAGGCAGAGTATGCGTGTTTGTCATTGATGGTGAATATCAACATGATCATATGGTGAAGATCAGCACAATCAGTAGCGTAGAGATAATGGCAAGATCAGCACTGTAAGCTCAAAAGGAGGAAAACAATCAAAGCATGACAAAGGTTTCATTTTGGAGTTTCAAAAATCAGGAAATCCAAAGGAAATAGGTTCGAACTCATGATATGAGAAATCGTGATAACAATCCTGACTGTTGGAGTCATAGGACACGTGGCAAGAGATTGGAATTTTTGTTGACTTGCACATTGGAGGAGTCAATGGAGCATGGTGTGGGAACTCACGATATGCGAGATCATGAAAATATCTGGACCGTCAAATCATCGAGATCGTGGACTGCTCATCAGGCATGACAAAGGCCCGTGAAGTTGTAAAATCACAATAAGATCTTGACTGTTGATTCAATAAGGACACGTGGTGAAATCACGATAATATCTGGATCGTTGGTTCCATAAGACACATGGAAAAAGATCATCATTTTTCTGACTGGAAATTCAAAGGAGCGAAGTGCTCATTTGATTGCCGAGTGGTCATATCTCATGGTCACATTGTTGAGAGATGGAGAGCAGAGCTAGAGAAGCCAAGCTCTATTTCGGAGTTCGTAACATGGAGATTTGAGAGGACTCATCATAGAATACTCGAGATGCGAAAGTGCGGAATGCATTTTTGAATAAGGCTATGGTCACAACCAATGTTTACATATGCAGAAGATAGAGGAAGAAGCTAGCGGTGTTAAGATCCATCTCAGAGTCTCGACAATCGTGAGTTGGAGCATCGAGAACCTTCATCACAGGAATCATGATATGCGATATCATGATGAGATATAGACCATCGGATCATTGGAGATCTCGATCGTTGATCAGGCTTGATAAAGTTCATAAGTTCACAAAATACGAAGCACCTTTTGGCACACCATGTGGTCACCACCGGTGATCACGTGAGGGGAAGAAACTAGCGGTGCTAAGATCCATCTCAGAGTCTCGAAGATCGCGACTTGGAGTGTCGAGACCCTTCATCACAAGAATGTCAAGATGTGAAATCAATAAATTCAAATTCTGTTTAGCGGTTGGTCACAGCTAGTGGACATAAATGATAAACGTGAAATCCTACGAATTTAAGACAACAGTATGTTAAGCCCTAATATTGGCTCATTACCCCTTAATTGGGGCATATTAGATTAGTAATGCTATTTTATTTATGTCGGCTTTAGGCCATTAGTTGTAATTTAGATTAGTAATTTTATTTTAATTATGTCGTCTTTAAGCCATTA
>ML803343.1:401359-424795 GCA_009831015.1 Picea engelmannii | reverse complement strand
GTCAAGGTTTGGAAGAAGAAAGAAGATGACAAGTGTGGACTAGTGTTATCAGCCCAAAGACAAAATAATCCCTGGTATATTGACAGTGGATGTTCCAAACATATGACTGGAGACAAAAGTAAGTTTCTAACTCTAAGTGAAAGGAAATCAGGGAATGTAACTTTTGGAAATGATGGACCAGGAAAAATAAAAGGTAAAGGAATGGTGAGTTTGAGTAATGGCAAAGGGAAAGCTCAAGATGTGTTGTTTGTAGAAGGTATGAAACATAATCTGCTTAGTGTCAGTCAAGTCTATGACCGAGGATTTGAAGTCATTTTTACCTCTAAAGACTATAGAATAAAATCTGTGAATTCAGGACAGCTAGTTGCAAAAGGGATAAGAACAGAAAACAATGTCTATGTGTTAAAAGAAGAAAAAGAAGAATGACACTTAAGAAAGTATGATGAAAGTTGGTTGTGGCATAGGAGACTTGGACACCTAAATTTTGATCATATAATCAAGCTCAGAAACAATGGGGCAGTAAAAGATATTCCGAATATATCAAAGCCATACGAATCTGTTTCTAAACCCTACTAGATAGGAAATATTACTCGCACTCAGTTCAAATCTAAAACTTTCCTTCAACAGAAAAACCTCTCCAGTTAGTACATATGGATTTATGTGGACCATCAAGGAAAGAAGGTACAGGAAAAGAAAATTATTTTATGTTGATTATCGATGATTATTCTAGACTAACATGGGTTGCCTTTTTGAAGGAAAAATCTGAAGCATTTGAAAAAATCAAAGTGTTTAAGGCTCTGAATGAGAATCAAACAGGAAAAAGATTAAAGGTTGTAAGGTCTGATAGAGGAGGAGATTTTAGTTCATGGAACTTCAAAGAGTTATGTGATAAACATGGGATCAAAAGAGAATACACAATTCCAAGGACTCCACAGCAAAATGGAGTTGTTGAGAGGTAGAATAGATCAGTACGGCAAATGGCAAGATCAATGATGAATGAAAGGAACATACCTCAGACATATTGGGTAGAGGCAATTCATAGAGCTATTCATATCCTTAAGAAAACTCATCTCATGCCACACAGTGACAAGACTCCTTATGAACTATGGTTTGGAAGACCTGCTTCAATCAAGCATTTTAAAGTCTTTGGGAGTAAATGTTATATCAAGAACAATGATGAAAATATTAGCAAATATGATGACAGGGATGATGAAGGTATCTTCTTGGGTTATTCTACAAATAGTAAAGGATACAGATGTTACAATAAGAGACTGCATAAACTAGTTGATTGTATAGACATAAAAGTTGATGAATAAATTTTGGTTAGAAATGTAAGCAGTGTTGAACCAAGCACAAAAGATATAGTTGAAGATGAAGATGAACAGGTCCAAGGATCAGAAAGGGAAGAATCTGAATCAGATGAAGATATGAATACTCAGGCTGACACAAATCAGCAGAAAGAAGCAAAATCACCTCTAAGAATTGTTAGAAAGAATCATCCTGAAAATCAGATAATTGGAGATATAAATAAAGGAGTTCAGACAAGAAGGAAATTGATTAAAGACTCAGGACAATCTCATGTTGTTTTTTTATCTATGACTAAACCTAAAAATTTTGATGAAGCCAGCCAGCATGATGATTGGATTAGAGCAATGAATGAAGAGCTTGATCATATTGAGAAGAACAATACTTGGGAGTTTGTCCCTAGACCTGAAGATAAGAATGTAATAGGTTCCAAATGGGTGTTCAAGAATAAAATGAATGAAAAAGGACAAGTTGTTAGAAATAAAGCCAGATCGGTCTATAAAGGGTATGCACAAGTTGAAGGTCAGGACTTTGATGAAACTTTTGCACCAGTGGCAAGATTGGAATCCATCAGAATGTTTATTTCTTATTCATGTCATAAGAACTTTAAAGTTTATCAGATGGATGTTAAGTCAACATTTCTTAATGGAGATCTAGAGGAAGAAGTATATATGGAGCAACCTGAAGGATTCTCATTGAAAGATAATCGTAATTATGTTTGCAAGCTAAAGAAGGCCTTATATGGACTGAAACAAGCACCACGAGCTTGGTATTATAGATTGGACAAATTTTTACAAGACAAAGAGTTCAAGAAAGGTATTGTTGACAACAATCTCTACATTAAGTCTGAAGGTGATAATTTACTAGTTGTTTTGGTTTATGTAGATGATATTATTTTTTGTTGTACTAATGAATCATCTGTCCAGTGGTTTGCTAACTCTATGAAAACAGAGTTTGAGATGTTCTTGATAGGAGAAATGTCATATTTTCTTGGCTTACAAGTAAAACAGAGTTCTGCAGGAATTTTTATATCTCAAGAAAAATATTTGAAAGATATGTTGAAGAAATTTCCGATGGAGGATTACTCTCCTGTTAGTACACCTATGGTGGTTGGTTGCAATCTCAGTAAAGATGATATTTCACCGGATGTTGATCAAAGGACATATCGCTCTATGATAGCCATTCTTTTGTACATCACAACATCTTGTCCTGATATAATGCAAGTTGTTGGTATGGTAGGTCGTAAACAAATTCATTTGGTAGTTGTCACAAGGATATTCAAATACTTGAAGGGAACAATGACTTATGGTCTGTGGTATCCTAGAATTCATAATTTTCAGTTAATTGCTTACTCAGATGCAGATTGGGAAAACTGTGTTGATGAGAGAAAGAGCACCAGTGGAGGTGCCTTCTTCCTGGGTGACTCATTGGTAGCATGGATTAGTAAGAAGCAGGGATCTATTTCCTTATCAACTGCATAAGCAAAGTACATTGTTGCTACTACTTGTTGCACCCAAATTTTATGGATGATACAAAATCTTGCAGATTTGAAGGTAACTTACACTGATCCCATTCCACTTCACTGTGATAACACTAGTTCCATCAGTCTCTCTAAGAATCATGTACTTCATTCAAAATCTAAGCACATACCAATAAAATACCATTTTTTCAGACAACAAGTTACAAACAGAATTGTTCAAGTGAATTATATTCCTTCCATAGAACAAATAGCTGATATATTTACTAAACCATTAGCAAGGACCCCTTTTGGATATCTTCGTCAAAATTTGGGGGTTATAACTTATTTCGTCTAATCTCTTCACTTGATCAGGGGGAGTACTTATTGAATATCTGTTGTATTTCTAAGTTTCTCATAGTTAACAGGGGGAGTATGTACTGCAACAACTCAGGGGAAGAATGTTTCTTCTTTGACATTGATGTCAAAGGGGGAGAAAGTGTGGTAATTTTAAGGATGCTACGGTGGTATAGTTGCATGTTTTTCAAGGGGTTGCCATCAATGCCAAAGGGGGAGATTATTGGCATGTTTTTAGATGGAGGTAGAGTATGCGTGTTTTTCATTGATGGTGAATATCACCACGATTAGATGGCGAAGATCATCACGATCAGTAGCGTAGAGATAATGGCAAGATCAGCAGTGTAAGCTCAAAAGGAGGAAAACAGTCAAAGCACGATAAAGGTTTCATTTCAGAGTTTCGCAGATCAGGAAATCCAAAAGAAAGAGGTTCGAACTCACGATATGAGAAATCGTGATAACAATCCTGACCAATGGATTCATAGGACATGTGGAAAGCGATTGGAATTTTTGTTGACTTGCACATTGGAGGAGTCAACGGAGCATGGTGTGGGAACTCGCGATATGCGAGATCATGAAAATATCCGGACCGTCAAATCATCGAGATCGTGGACCGTTGATCAAGCATGAAAAAGGCCCGTGAAGTTGAAAAATCGCAATAAGATCTTGACTGTTGATTCAAGAAGGACACATGGTGAAATCACGATAATATCTGGACCATTGGCTCAATAGGACACATGGAGAAAGATCATTGTTTCACTGACTGGAACGTCAAAGGAGCGAAGTACTCGTTTGATTGGTGAGTGGTCATATCTCGTGGTCACATTGTTGAGAGCTGGAGAGCAGAGATAAAGAAGCCAAGCTCTATTTTGGAGTTCGTAACATGGAGATTCAAGAGGACTCATCACAGAATACCCGAGACGCAAAAGTGCGAAATGTGTTTTCGAATAAGGCTGTGGTCACATCCAGTGGTTACATCTGTGGAAGATGGAGAAAGAAGCTAGCGGTGTTAAGCTCCATATAGGAGTCTCGATGATCGTGAGTTGGAGCATCGAGAACCTTCATCACAGGAATCACGATATGAGAGATCGTGATGAGATCTGGACCGTTGAATCATTGGAGATCTCGACCATTGATCAGGCTTTATAAAGTTCATAAGTTCACGAAATACGAAGCACCTTTTGGCACAACCTGTGGTCACCATCGGTGGTCACATGAGGGGAAGAAACTAGCGGTGCTAAGCTCCATCTCGGAGTCTCGATGATTTCGACTTGGAGTGTCGAGACCCTTCATCACAAGAATGATGAGATGTGAAATCACGAAATTCAAATTCTGTTTAGCACTCGGTCACAACTAGTGGACATATGAGATAAATGTGAAATCCTGCGTATTTAATCCAATGGTGTTGGTTAATTGGAAACTTGATCGAAGGGTTATTGTTTCACCTCAAAGGTAATCAATCAGTTACAATTCAGTTACCAGAAATGAATCATGATTCTTGGACGGTTGTCGATCTAGTTGCGGATGCGTTTTCTTGGAGATTCAAGGTGTGACTGAATAGGTGGTATAGGATAAAATGGAGACTCAAAGACGGTGGAAGGTTGGTTGTTCTGAATGAAAAATGAGTTGAACTATAAGAAAGGGAAAATTATAGCATGCGTAGTGTGAGACTGACAGTATGCGCAGTGTGAGATAAAACTTAGAGATGAGTAACAGATGATGAATAGACAGAGGAAGAGAAGAATTGCAGAACAGTTAGAAGCAGACCAGATTTACAGAATAGAGAAGAAGTGGTAAGAATCATTTTATCTATGTTGTTGGTTATTCAATCATTTATTTATAATAAGGGTGGTCGGGAGGTTCTAGGGAGGACTATTGTCCTCAGAGGTTCAAGTGGGTGCTTGAACACAGGGAGTTGTAGCTTCCATCTAGTTGCAGCCAGAGAAACCAGGGTGGTAGGGTGGTGCAAGGGAGAACATTGGTTCTCTGATATACAGGTCGGTGCCTGTGTAACTGGAAGTTTGTACTTCCATCCAGTCGGTGCTGGAACACTCAGGGAGTTGGTGCTTCCTTCTATTCGGTGCTAGAGAAACCAGAGAGTTGGTGCTCTCAACAAGTTGGAGCTTGTAAAACAGAGGTAGTAGCCTCACATTGAGTTGGTGCTCATTTATAGATGATGTACAGAACTTAAAAGAATGCCTATCATTTAGAAGAAGAAGATTTTTTCTCCCTTTATAGGTTTCCTCATGAAAATCTGTCTCTGTGTATATCTTATGTGTGAGTGATGCTCATTATTTATGTTTTCCATAAGTAGTATAATATTTATGGTCACTTGGATAAAGATTAAAAATGGTTTCGTTATTAATATTTTTTAAGCATAGTAACAACTGATTCACCCCTTCCCTCTCAGTTGTCTTAGTAATTTCAACATATAAAAGTTAACTTGTACCTCTAATGAGGTAGTGTTTCCAAAGTGACTACTTGAAGAAGAGGTGCATGTTAATATCGACAATCCTTGAAGTATTTGGGAAAACTTATCCAACATTGTGTTCTTATGTTGCGCGAGGGCTTCTGTGAGAAATATATTGATGGGATATTCTTCTCCGCTGTCTCTCTTCTCTTCTTCCATGGGAGGTCGCTTGGGCTGGAGATAGCAGTTATCATCAAGGGAAACTAGCTCGATAGCCAACTCTCTATACCCTAACCTCGTTCGGGACATGCACTAAGAAATGAAAAGCAGTAGCCTCCTCTGATACTAGTAATCTAGATTATTTTGAGAATGAAATGAAGGCGGAGCAATGAAATATACAAATATATTTCAATAAACACGGAGATATAGAAATGAACAATTTTTATTAATGAGAGAAATGTACAGAGACCGTAAAAATACAGACTAAATAAACTCGCTAGAATGGTGACAACTTATCTTTGAGAAGAGATGTGATCGCTACATTCATTCACAAGAATATGATGATGTTTAAAATGAGGATCCAAAGGCCCTTTTAAAATAAAAAAAATCCAAAACCCTAACCATGGAAGTTGAAACTCCAAAAGGTTTGTGATCCCCGATGGGGGTTGTTGATACGTCAACTCCCCGGGAGCATAACGTTTGCATACAATATCTGTTTTAGGCATTTGATACCTCACCGGAAAGGTCTATCCGAGAATTAAAACTCCTACCATGGATCAAAGCATGTTGTGCTTAAACTCTGGCCCCTAAAATGTCCAAAAAATCGCCATTTAGGGCCTCAAAAGAGCCCCGGAAGTTTGGGACTCGAAAAAATGTAAAAAAACTGCCAAAATGGAAATTTGTTCTTTGTGTTGGTGGAATAGGTGGGTGGCCACACATATCCATATATATCATTCCTCCCACCTTTGGAAGAAATGGTCCCCATTGCATCAAGTGGCCATGGAAAATGGGGAAGATTATGTTGAATCTTAGCCTTGGTGAGTTGCTTTCCTTGCTACAGACGTTGTCTTTCTTAGCTTGTTGAAGGTTGTCATGAACTTCTTGTTGGAGGGGTTGGATCCATTGAACCAGTATAGTTGCATGATCTTCCTGAGTGTGGGAGGAATATATCGGTGAATATGCAACATGAAGGGTATGAATGGATATATTATAAATTTTCATGACTGGGCAGTGGGGAGGCACCCCCATAGCTTTAGTAAGAATATATTTCTGCTCTTCTAAAATCTTGTTGATTTTCTTCTTCTATATAGAAAGTTATTTGGATGAGGGTGTAGTGGTTGCAGTGTCCTTTTGTTCGACTTATGATCAAATTGTGAAGAGGATAAACCTTTTAGTATGAGATATTACTTTGTGGCCATGTTTTTTGGGGACAGTAGTCGAAACTACCTCTAGTATTATCTAGAGATGACCCTCTAGAGTAACAATGAAAATACAGGGTCGGGACTCATAAAAAACATGATGCTTCCACATATATGGTTGGCCTAACAGAACATGAAATACTTCTAGTCAAGAAACATCACACAGTACCTCATCCTTGAAGGGCTTGATGTTGTATGACAGGTGACACGATTGGATGACACAAAGATATCGTCCTTGGCAAATCCATCCAATGTTGTATGGTTACGGGTGTGGTGTTGTTAGAAAATCCAATTGCTTGATGGCCTTTGTTGAGATGAGGTTTTTGTTTATTTCTCTATCAACAATAAATTGAAATGGGGTCCCTTTCACCCACATTTGTGAATGGAAAAGGAATTCCCCTTCCTTAGGATCCTCTGGTTCTTTTGGTTGGATTGTTGCGGTCATGAGATTAGGAGTGGGTTCTGCATCAATTATCTATCTCCTTTTATTATTTTCTGAATCAAAGTCCAATTCGAGGCTTGAATCTGTTTCTTTGAGCTCGACCACCAATGACTGTGTCGAGCAAAATTCATCAGTGTTGTGCCAAGGGATTTTGTATAAGTTGTACCACTTTCCAATGTCCTTCTTCATCTTCCTATTACTCTTCTTTTCCTGCGGATTGGAATGGTTGTCTTGAGGTTTTCTATTCTATGGATTAGGGATGCATTTACCATACTTTGGTTGTTGTTTATTTGCAGACTCAAATTCCCATTTGTTCCGATGCTTAAATATCTACTTGATTTTTATAGAATATCGATAATCTTCTCCCAGTCATGAGATGTCCAAAAAAATCATTTTGTTTTGGATGTACCAATGTAAATCCCCACGGTATTTCAAAGACAATTTTTTCTCAGAGTCTTTGATACCTAGATTGGTGCACAAGGTATGGAATGTATTTGTGAACTCCAACACTGTTTGTTCCTACTTTTGATGCAACGTGGCCCATATCATGTACTAGTTATCATAGTTTCCCACAGGGTAATATTGCTCCTTGATCGCATCCATAAAAAACAATCGAGTGGGCTTCACCCCAAATATTCCAAACTCCTCTATGGAATTTTTCTCCCAGTAATTTTCCGACCAATGTTTGACATCGGGAATAGCCTTAAGGAGTCCAAAGGTGATCTTTTCTCTATCAAAAAGATTTTGAACAGAGAAATAACCTTCTAGAAAATTTAACCATTTTTCCAAAGCATCTTCATCGATCTAACCTTCAAATAAAAGAATATCAAAATTAACTTGTACCTTGAATGGGGTAGCATGTCTAAAGTGACTGCTTGACGAAGAAGTGCACGTTATTGTTTGCAATCATTGAAGGAGTTGGGAAAAATTCTCTAACATCTCGTTCCTTTGTTGTGCGATGGATTCTAAGAGAAACAACTTGATGGGATATTCTACTTCCTCGTATCTCTTATCTTATACCATGGGAGGTTGTTTGGGCTAGTGAGAGTGGTTATCCTCAAGGGAAACTATCTCAAGACCCAACTTTCTATACCTTGATCTTGTCGGGGACATGCACTAAGAAATGAAAAGTAGTAGCATGCTCTGATACCACTAATTCAAATTATTTTGAGAACGAATTGAAGGAGGAGATATAACAATGAAATATACATAGATCTTGCAATAAACATAGAGATACATTAATGCACAATTTGTATTAATGAGAGAAATGTATAGAAACTATAAAAATACAGAGTGAATAAACTCACTAGAATGGTGACAGCTTATCTCTGAGAAAATATGTGATGGTTACGCTCATTCATAAGAAGATGGTGATGTTTAAAATGAGGCTCCAAATTCCTTTTTAACATAAATAAAATCCAAAACCCTAACCCCGGAAGATGAAACGCCAAAAGGTTTGCGAGCCCCGATGTGGGTTGTTGATACGTCAACTTCCTGGGGGCGTAACTTTTGCATATGATCTTTGTTTAAGGCGTTTGATACCTCGTCAGAAAATTCTTTCTTAGAGGTACAACTTACACCATGGGTTAGGATATATATTTAAATACCCATGCCCCCCCAAAAAATTCCAAATAAATGTCATTTAGGGCCTCGAAACGACCCTGGAAGTTTGGGACTTGAAAAATTGTAAAACAAACTGCCAAAATGGAAAATTGTTCTTTGAGCCCGTGGAATAGGTTTTTGGCCACCAGTATCTATCGAGATCAACATTTTAGTTAAGTTATAAAATTGAATTAATATTAAATAACTTTAAAAAAAAATTGAGTTTTTTTTTGCATGCAATTTTCATTTATAAAGTAACTTCATTGAAGTTATTCTCACTTGTTCTATAAAAGTGAGACACTTCATAAGTAACTGATAGGCACAGTTAGGAGGAGTATAACCATGTGGAACAACTTCTACTTTCCATGTGTCTCTTTAGTTACCATTTATTCCTTTTTTAAAAGGGTATAACTTTCACATCTGAAGTTTGTTTCAATGTTGTTTTTTTTAAACAGCCTAATTTTTCGAGATATTTCCATCCATACCATAATTTTTTTATTTTAAATACATATTCTATACATATTTAATATGTATTCTCCTAGTAATATTTTTCTTACTAGAACCAACTACTTCCAATGGAAATCCCATATGGAGGATTCATTAAGAAGTGAAGGGTTGTGCCAAATTACCTTGGGAAAAGAAGAAGAACCCACTAATGATGACAAGTATGTAAAATGGATTAATAGGAATTATTAATCTCATGGACTAATTAGGATGTCCATCTCTCCTGATTTAATGTTTCACCTTGAAGGAATTGATGTCCCCAATAAATCTTCAGAAAATATTGAAGTTGTGTTTGGTAAACACAATATTTGAGCTCACCAATTGGAGAATCAGTTAATGAATTTAAGTCCAAATTATTTTCCTTGCATTTAAGATTAATTAATAAAGTTCAAAACACTTCGGATTTTTTGTATCTAATGTCAATTAGATCTATTATAAGATAGATGCATATATGTTATTCTTTCTAACCTTGGTGGTGCATATTTTGTTTTTGTGTCTACCTTTTATGACACCATAGAAGGTGTAGGGAGTGCTTATCAAAAACCCTCTCTTGAGTCCTTTTGTGATGATTTGATTAGAGAGAAAGATAATCTTGTGTCACTTGGAGTGATCAACACTGCAATTACATCCAACAAATCCTTAGTGGCCCAATAGGAAGATAAATCCAAGAATCCCAAGAAGCAACATCTCACCACAACAATAAGAAAAATAAGGGTCCCAAACCCACTTAGCCAGCTTATGCTCCTAATTGTGAAAAAGGAGAAAAATAAATAAATAAGAAGACTGAAAGACATTGCAAATTTTGTGGGAAACATGGCCATGATGATTCCAAATGTTTTAAGAATATGGCATATTTAGAAGAAGTGATGAAGAAGCACAACACCAATATTGATTCTACTTCTTATTCTTATTCTCATGTACATAAACTTTCTACTTCTAGTTTCTCCTTCAATTCAACTTCTACTTCTTCTTCTAATGAGTGGATTATTGATTTTGGAGCATCTTATAATATGGCTAAGGATAAATCCATGTTTTCTTCTCTAAATGAATGTAACAACAAGAAAATATTTGTTGGTGATGATAGATTTCTTAGTGACATTGTAGGGTTTGTAATAGTTCCCATAGATAATGGTCATTCCAATTATGTATTATGTGTTCCAAGTATTTCTTGAAACCTTCTATCAGTTTATCATATCGCTCATTCAGGTGAAGGTAAAACCGTAGAGTTTTCACCTCACCAATTTGTAATAGAGGATCTAAAATATCCTCAGCATGTTCTTGCAACTGGAATTGTTGATGATGTTACCAGGTTGTACAAAGTTTGACAACTTTGGGTCATCATATTTTCCATCATTTTTTGTTTTTCATAGTGATGAATTGAGAAAATTTTGGAATGAGTGGTTTGGTCATCTAAACTATCGCTCATTGCAACAACTATGTAATCAACAGATGGTGATTGGTATTCATCTTTTTTCATTCATAGATCATTTTTATTTCGGTTGTGTTCTACAAAAACATAATAGAGACAATTTTGACAAACATGCCTCTTGGCACACCTCAACCCCTTTGCAACTTGTTCATAGTGATTTGTGTGGCCCACTTTCTTCTCCTTCTTTTTATGGGTGCAAGTATTTCTTAAATTTCATTGATGAACTTTTCATATGTACTTGGGTTTACTTCATAAAACTTCAAAGTGAAGTTTTTGATAAGTTTTTTGCCTACACGAGCCTTGTAAAAAAATAACTTGGACATCAACATCAAAGGTTAAGAACAAATAATGGAGGTGAATATGTGAACAATCGATTTAAAAGTTACTGCACTACACATGGCATCCAAATGAAACACATTGTTCTATATACACCATAAAAAATTGATGTTGTTGAGAGAAAGAACTGCATATTAAAAGAAATGGCTAATTGTATGATCCAATCTAAGGGATTAAGTCTAAAGTATTGAGCAAAAGCCATTAGCTATGAAAATTACATAGTCAATTTCACTCCCACAAAGGCTCTTAAAAATTTAACACTGTAATAATCATGGACTAAACTTAAGCCAGATGTAAGTCACTTCCATGTATTTGATAGTGTAGCATGGGCTCACATTCCCGATGAGAAAATGAAAGCATTACAACCTAAAAGTGAGAAGTGTATATTTGTTGGTTATTCTGAATATGTCAAAGGTTATAGACTTATTCAACCACATTGTAATGAAATTATTATTATAATATATGTTAAATTTGATAAAAATATCTTAGCTTGCGAGCCTAATTCGATGTTTTTGCCTTCTTCTGCTTGCGAGCCATATTCATTTTTTTTCCTTCTTTTGTTCCTATCCTGGGTTTTCCTTATTTAGATGATGACAGTGAGGATGAAAATCCACCTCGGCTTTCTCACCTTCCTCCACATGAGTCCATTAAACTTGAACCTGCACTAGTATCACCACTTCCTAGATGGGTATGTTCAACATGATAATCAATTGATGATATTATCATTGATCCTTCATATCAGCATCAGACATGTTCGTAGTTCCAACGAGCCTCTTCTCTTTTGGATAAATTTTAAAAGAATCATGATCCAGAGACATTTCCAGAAGCTTCAGGTCATCCATATTGGGATATAACAATCAATGAAGAGTATCATTCTTTAATGGAAAATGATACTTGGGATATTGTACCTCATCCAAAATGAAGAAAAGTTTTCAGATGTAAATGGGTCTACAAAACTAAGTATGCATCATATGGAAGTGTTGAGATACACAAGGCTCAGATAGTTGCCAAAGGATTCTCCTAAGTTGAAGGAATTGACTATAATGAAACCTTTTCCCCTGTAGCCAAAATGAATTCCATCCAACTTGTTATTTCTCTTATTGCCTCACATAACTAGGAGGTTCATTAGATGAATGTTATATCCACCTTATTGCATGAGAATTGAAATAAGAAATATATATGGAACAACCTCTTGGCTATGTCCAAAATGACTCTAGCCTTGTTTTTTTCCTTAAGAAATCTCCTCGATCTTGGTATGCCAAAATGGACAACGTTCTTCTTGATGTCATGTTTTCTAGATGCCATTCTGGCCCTAATTTCTATACCAAGAAAGTAGGAATCCATATCATAATCCTTTTTATTTATGTTGATGACCTTATCCTCACTGGTAGTGACCCAAAAATTTTAAACCATGTGAAAACTATCCTCAAGAATAAATTTAAAATGGCAGACTTAGGATTTTTGCACTATTTCCTTGGCCTCCAAGTTTCGAAAACCAAGGAAGTAATTTTTCTTTCCAAGTATAAGTATTCTTGTGACCTTATTTTCACTTTCACGTGGAATACTTTAAACCATCCCCTTCTCCCTTACAGTCTGGCATCAAGCTTACCGCCACCTATACTTTTCCTAAAGTTGATGCCACTTTGTATCATCAGTTAGTCGATATCCTATTATACTTGAATCATACCCATTATGATATTTCATTTGTTGTTGATCTTGTTGCCTGGTATATGAAAACACCCCACTAAAGACATTTAAAAGCAACTAAAATAATACTTTGGTATGTCTAGGGAACATTTTAGTTCAGGATACATTACAGTTTAGAGGAGACTCCTTTATTGGTTGGTTTCACTGATTCAGATTGGGTTGGAGACCCTGATTATCAAAAGTCTACTATGGGTTATGTTTTAAACCTTGGTTTAGGACCTATCACTTCATCCTGTAAGAAACAATAGGATATTTATATTTCTTCAGTAGAAGCATAGTATCGAGAAATGGTTAATGCAAGTCAGTAAACCTTATGGCTTCAACAAATCCTTTTCTATTTTGGATTCCAACAACAACATTCAACCAACCTTTGGTGCAACAATCAGAGTGCCATCAAGATCACCAAATATCTAGTCTAGAATTAGTGCAACAAACACATTGAGCTACACATGCACTTCATTATAAAGTTAATTCATGATTGAGTTATTGAAATGCTCTTCTGTGCTATAGAAGATCAAGTTGCAAAAATTTTCACAAAGTCTCTTACAGAAGTGAAGTTTTGCAAACTTTGATCTATGTTAAGAGTTCAATAAGTTGTCATTAAAGGGGGATAGGATCTAATGCCTCATTCCTTCTCATATTGTGTCATCTTTGTAAATCCTTCAATCCTATCCCAATTTTTTCTTAAGGGAGGATGTTAGGATATTTATATACTTAGGAGTTAGTTAATATAAACTTGATCTAATGTGTCATTAGGTAAAAGTGTGGTTCTTAGTGTTTTTCTTTAGTATGCATTTGTAGTTAGGTAATTCAATGATCACGGTATCTCGACATAGAGTGATATGACAGATCATATTCTCCTTAATCTTAATGACTACATTGATTTGTGTCTTAACACTTGATTGGTCCATGATATTTATTTAAAGAGAATGGAGGGTCATTTGTCGATGATCAATTGTGAGAAACTCTCTTGTAAATCTCTCTGTAATCTTTTTCTTTTACATTAATAAATTTCTCCAAGTGGCCACGTTGGATGGGGTCATGGATGTTTCCGTTTAGGGGTTTTACCACATCAAAATATTGGTGTGTTGATATTTTATCTAGTTGTGTGAGTGATTACTGGAGGTTTTTGTCTTCAGTTGGAATACTTGTGTTGTCGAACATTTGGGACCCTTGTTTTTCTTCTTGTTGTGGCAAGGATGTTCCTTCTTGGTATTCTTGTATTTATGTTTTTGTTGAGCCAAATAGGATTTTTTTGAGATACCTACAGTGTTGATCACTCCAAGTTGCACAATTTTATATTTCTCTCTAATAAAAGCATCACAAAAATACTCAAGAGTGGGATATTTATAGGCACTCGTTAGACCATCTATAGTGGCATACAATGTAGAGACAAAGACAACATATGCACTACAAAGCTTAGAAAGAATAATATAGATGCAACAATATTCCTTCATATCTATTTTGTATTCTATACATAAAATTCCAAGTGTTTCAAACTTAGATAAATAATATTCAATGCAAGAAAATTTATTAGGACTTAGATTCGTTAACTCGTTATCTATCTAGTGGGCTCGAATAATATTTTGTTTACCAAACACAACTTCAAGCTTAGTCCAAGCTGCATTAGAAGCATCGATTACTTGAAGGTGAAACCTCAAATCAGGAGAGATGGAAATTCTTATTATTCCACATGCTTTGTCAATCTTATGATCTCATTTTACTTTATTTTCATCATTAGTGGGTTCTAGTTCTTCTCCCAAGGTAATTTGGTAAAATATTTTACTTCTTAATGCATCCTCCATATGGGATTTCCATGGGAAGTAGTTGGTACTGATAATCAAACTATCATTGGGATAATACATATTAAATATGTTTAAAAATATGAAAATGATGGTCTGGATGGAAAATCTTTAAAAAATAACAGGTTTAAAAAACAACAACACTGAAAATGGACTTCGGATGTGAAAGTTATGCCCTTTTGAAAAAAAGGCATAAACAGTAACCACAGATCCATGTGGAAAGTAGAAGTTGGTCCATGTGGTTATGCTCCTCATTATCTAACTTTTCCTACAATCTTACTTTTAAATAAGTTACTTATGAAGTGACCCACTTTTATAGAATAAGCGATAATCATTTTTACAATGAAATTAATTTATAAATGAAAGTTGCATGCAAAAAAAATAACTTCAAATAAAATAATAAAGTCATTTAATAGTGATTCAATTTTATAAATTAAGTGAAATTCACTTTAGAGTGCATGAACGTTTTCAAAAAAGTAACAAAAAAAAATAATTGAACTCAAGACCTCTTACTAAGAAAAGTAACTTTCAACCAAGTGAGATAGTACAAAACGCATTATAGTCTTAAGAAGGAGGATTGTTGTCTTTGTTTTTGTTGACAGCCTTCGCATGTGTGCTAAATAAAAAATTATTTTTATGCATTCACACAAAAAAAAATTCACTTCTCAGTAACAACAACAAGGGTTCTCGGTTATCTTACCCGAAAAATGAAATATTTTCCTCTAATTTTGATTTACCGAGACCACACAGAGTACACGAGAAAGAGTGTACGCAAATAGAAAAACCATTTTTCGCTTTGTTTCTGATTTGATAAAATAATATAGAGTGTGGAGAAAAGAGAATACATATATTGAAAAGAGTAGAAACCCGGAAATAAAAAATAGAAAACCAAAATAAAACCAAAATATTATCTCTATAAAAATTAAAAAGGGTGTATTCAAGATTTATAGATCTAGATCTGAATGAAATGGTCGTATATTTGGAAAACATAAACCTTTTTGAGTGAAAATAAAAGTGTTTCTAGCTAAAAGAAGCACTCCAGACACAATGGAACAATCCTTGTGGTTCATAAAATGTATGAAAATGGAAGAAATCAAAGATGTGGCAACACAACTTCAAGATACTGATCTATAATGGGAGTAGATATTCAAATGAGATCTAATACAATGTTCAACAACACGAGCATTCAAATAGAGGATGAACACCTTCAGTAACCACTCACACAAGAAACTAATAATTCACATGTTAAACTGAGGGAATTTCCTTGCTTTTGGGCTCTGCAACCCTAGCTCGTCGCCTCCTCACTTCACCCCCTCCTCTCGACATCCCTATGGCCTCAACAGATCTGGATCTTGATCCTCCCCATAATTCCTTGACAAAGTAGAAGCCTTCAAGACACTGGTGGGCTCGCTTGGAAGTCCTCCCGCATGCCCTATTGCTTCCCAATTCGTGGGAAAACTGGACTAAATCCCAAAAGTTGTAATTCCATGCACAACAACATGAAGAAAGGCTCTCTCCTTCACCTCCAGAGCACTTGTAGGTCAATTCATGGGGTTATGTCCTTCACCTTGACAAATCAAACTTTGGATTGAGCGGAACTGACACCCTTTGATATAGGGGCGCATGAATCACTTCTTATGTGGTAAGGGCTTATATATTTTTTACTTTGAGCATAAATAAGATATAGATATCATTTTTAGAAATGGCCCCTACTTATTTGGCCCAAGAGGGTTATACCTAAACAAATGGACCCCATATTTTGACCCAGAAAATGACATTCCCTCAGTTGTCTCGGTCTGGGTGAGGCTTCCACACTTACCATTTCACTACTGGGGATATGAAGTTCTAAAAAGCATCAGAGACACATTGGGAAAATTTATCGACATGGATAAACCTAAATATAGTATGTATTATTGTCCCAGGATTTGTGTGGAAGTTGATCTAGATAAAGGGCTCCCAGAGGAAATCAAGTTAAAGCTAGACAATTGGACCTACATTCAGAATCTAGATTACACACATCTCCCATTCAAATGTAAGTCCTTTCATGAATATGACCACTTTGCTAAGAACTTCCCCAATAACAAACAAACACAAGAAACTAATGTCGCACAACAAGAGGAAGGTTGGCAGCAAATTAGAAAGAAAGCCAACATTAGAAAAGGAACAAACCCCAGCCCCGGGTCACTAGGATCTATCCCCAAACCAAGCCCCTCTCGTCAAAATCCTCTTTTCAAATGCCTCCCTAAAAACCCCTCCCCTAACCCTGCCATCAACCCTCCCATGCCCATTCAAAACTCCTTTGAATCTCTGGGTGAACCATCCTCAAAGAAAAACCCATCTTCAGTGCTTATGTTAGATCATGTTTCCTTCTCCACTCCAGTATTAGTCAGAATAGCATAAGAATTAATCGAAGAGGAATTCTCAAAGGAGGGCACTCAAGAAGAGGAACAAAAAGTAAATGAATAATCCTTATTAAAATCGCAACCCAAACAAGATGTGGAGGAAGGAGAACTCCCCCCGAATAAACCCAAAAAGCCTAGTCAGAGATCAAACAAAGAATTCATAGAAGAAATGACATCAAAAGAAAAGGCACAAAGTAAGCAACTATCTATAGAAAACTCCATGCATACTTCAACATGAAAAGGAGGATCTAAAGGATCTAATCTCCTAACCCATGGTAGTCAGGCCTCCTCCACCCCCCATCAATGAATCTCCTCTCCTAGAAATGCAGGGGCTTTGGTAGTAAATCCGAAGCTGAATCCCTAAGAGATCTCAAAACTATGGTCAACCCCTCAGTAATCCTCCTCCAGGAAATAAAAATGGAGCCGTCAATAATCCTAGAAACAACGAACAAAGTTTTCAAAACCACTGTTGGAGTAGCTGTAAGTTCTCAAGGATCCTCTGGCGGCATAGAAACTCTTTGGTTTGATCGAATCTGGACTCTTAAGGTAACTCTAGAAACTCAAAGTTGGCTTCTAAATGTTCTTAAAAATAAGGACTTAAGTAACATCATCTCAGTTATTAATGTCTATATGTCCAACTCCTTCAAGGATAAAGCCTCTTGTTGGAACTCCATTTTTATGCTCGAAAACTCCATTGATCTCTCTTCTTGTATAATCGGTGGTGACTCCAACACCCATCTCAACTCAGGGAAAATAAAGGAGGTAGTAAAATCATATACCCCTTCTCTGAAAACATAATTGATCTTATCACATACTAGTATCTACAGGATGTCAAGTCCTCCAAGGGAAAGGTACACATGGAACAACAAGTGCTCTAGCCTCTACCATATAGCAGCTCGACTTGACCACTTCCTCATCAACAGTAATTTCCTTCTCTCCCCCCAAGAAATTTTCTCCCATATCCTCTCATCTGTTGTTTCTGATCACAAGCCAATCTCCCTAAACTTCAATAACCCGCAGAACTTTGGCCATCTTCCCTTATGCTTTAATCCTCTCTGGATTGAAAACCCTATTATCCCACCTCTCATTTAAAAAATGTGCTCTTCCCCTTTCTCCAGGTCCCCGAATTATATATAGGAATGAAAGCTAAAGTCATTCAAAAAAACTCTCAAAGACTGGGTGAAAGCTTCATATATCCCTCCACATCAAGAAAGGAAAGAAAAGATTGAACTTTTTTCAAAAGTTAAACATCGGTTAGAATAAGAGTAAGTCATTGAATCACTCTTGAATCAAGAAAAATAATCCCACCAACAACTTTATCACTCCCTATGCAAAGAATAGGAACACTGGATATTGAAGTCCGGAAGCCTTTGGCTAAAAGCAGGAGACTCAAATACCTCCTTCCATAAACAAGCAAAAAATCAGAGAAAAACAAATATAGTTATTTCCATCCTTTCAAATACTGGTCAACAATTTTATACCTTTGAACAAGTCAAAGAAGCATCCTTCCACCACTTTGACTCCTTATATCAACAACCAAGCAATGAAGGAACGAGTGAATAAGTTCAAGAAATGTTAGCCAACATTCCAAGCATAGTCTTTAATCATGATAACAGTCAATTGGTCGGGGAAATAACAGAATAAGAAATTGCCAAAGAAGTTTGGGATATGGACCCTAATAAAGTCCCTAGGCCTGATGGGTTTTCAATCATATTTTACCACTCCTTATGGTCCACCATAAAAAGAGATCTAAAGAAAATGTTGAATTACACCCTCCAAAAGAAGAAAGTTGAAGGAGCCACAAACTCCACCTTCCTAGCTCTCATACCCAAAGAATCCAACCCCTCTAACTTATTTTTCTTCTGCCCCATATCCCTCTATAACTCCTCGTATAAAATCCTCACTAAGGTCATTGCAAATCTCCTAAATCCCTTTCTATCCACTCTAATCTCAGAAAACCAGGGAAGCTTCTTAAAAAACAAAATAGATTACAAAAAATATCGTGTTTGTTCAAGAGGCCATTCACTCCAACAAAAAAATCAAAACCTTAGGTATGGTCATCAAGTTAGATATGGAAAATTATTTTGATTGTGTCAAACACACTTTCATGTTCTCAGTCCTCAAATCCTATGGGTTCTCTGAAGATTTTATTTGATGGATCAGGGATTGCATTAGTTCCCCTTGGATATCCCCCTTAATAAATGGTCATCCCTCACAGTTTTTCAAGTCCAGTAGAGACCTTCATCAAGGATTCCCCCTTCCTTTACATCCTCCTAGCATATTATCTCAATCAAAAATTATAAGAATAAATAATAATGGGAAGACTCTTGGGGTTATCACAAGGGGGGTCAAAAAAATAAATCACTCTCAGTTTGTAGGTGATACACTTCTTCTAGGGGCGACCTCTGTAATTATAGAAAATTACTTTCAAAAAATTCTCGACTCTTTTCTCTCGGCTTCTGGAGGAAAATTGAACTTAGCTAAATGCAGGATCTATGGATGGAACGTCCCAGGTCACATCAAATACCATATTTCCATAATTTTCAGGTTCCCTGTCATCACCACCTGGAACTACAAATATTTAGGTATTCCTATATTTATAAATTCTTATGGAACCATGGCATGGAAGGATGTAATTGATAAAATTCTCACAAGAATCCAAAATTGGGGAGTTCGTTGTCTCAATCCAGTTGGAAAATCAGTTCTTCTCAAATCTTTCCTCTCTTTACTCTCCATCTTCCAGTGCTCTCATCTTCTTGCTCCAAAAGGCACTCTTGAAAACATTTCTAGAACTCTCTGAAGTTTCCTTTGGGCTAGAGGAAAAACAAACACTAAAAAATTTGACCTCCTCAATTGGAAACAAGTCTGTCAACCCCTCAACAAAGGAGGACTAGCAATCAGGGATCATATTCTAATGAACACTTATTTGGGAGAAAAGATAACATTGCATCTAATCACATGAACTATATATTGGTGGAAATAATATCTTATAGATAAATATTTCAACTCTTCAAGGTTACAATGCCTAGACACCCTCCCTTCCCCTCTTCCTGGTTCCCCAATTTGGCATCTCCTAATATATGTCTTCCCCCTTATCAATTATAAACTCTCCCAGGCCTTGGGAAATGGAGCCCACATAAATATCTAGATTGAGTATATCTTGGATCTTAAGCCTTTGAACATTCACGAGTCCCTCCATCCCCTAAAATATTAGTTCTATACCAAAGGTCTCTTCCTTCTCAAATATTTCTACCTCTAGAAATCTGATGGGGACTGGACAAACTGGAAATTGCCAAACACTCTTGATCACCTATGACCCTTGATCTCCACCTTTTCAATAAATTAGTCAGTTTTTCTCCCACCCATCACTCCTTACATAATTCCCGCAGTTGTGGATCCATAAACTTCTCTGTTAAAGAAGGTTATTCTCTCTTGCAATCTTATGATTAGGCCTCCCTGGTCTCCAAAATCTAGAAAGAAATTTGGTCTGGCCCCTCTCTGGCTAAATTAAATATCTTCTACTGGTTTATGGTTCATGGAAAAATACTAATATCGGAAAACTTGCAAAAACATGGAATTCAAGGCCCCTCCCATTGCTACTTCTACCTCTCAACCTATGAATCCATTCCCCACATCTTCCTTGAGTGCCCCTTCTCTTCCCAAATATAGAAACTCCTCTATATTCCCCTCCCCCTTCCACCTCTTCCCCCTGAGACTTGGAATGACCTTTTCATCTCTTGGAAATAAAGATATAATGGCAACTTCAAAAACAAGAAACACTTCACTCTCCTTTGGATACAAATTCCCAAATTTTTCTGCTGGGAACTATGGCTCGCTCGAAATCAGGGTATTTTTCGTGAGAAGCTTCCCCCCACTGCAACACATCTTAGCCAAAATATGTGGATTAATTTTCAAATTATTCACGTCCAAAGAAATCTGGTTTGACATGGCAGGCACCATAGAGAAGAGCGAAGAAGAATAAATCAAATACATTATGGGCCCCTCCACCTCAACCCATCCTCTAATCCCAAATCGAGAAATCAAGAGGCAAGGTTGGAAAATATGCCTCTGTGATAATGAATTCCCCCATTGGTAAAGACAAAAATCCTCTTCAATTTTTTTCTTTGACAAATCTGCAATAGATAATCCAGGGGTGGTTGGTACAGGGGGAGTGATCTTTGACTCCGATGGACAAAAGATCATGGAATACTCTAGGGGACTAGGGAATACCACTAATAATAAATCAGAAAGTCTTGTTGTCTACATGGGAATCCAAATTTCTCACTCGAGAAACACCCACACCCTCATTGTTCTTGGAGACTCTGAACTAGTAATAAGGGATCTCCTTGGCCAAACAAGTTCTACCACCCAAATTCCTAGCGGCCTTGATTCCGGAACTAAAACCCTGAAATGAAAATTCACCAAGATCCACTTCTTCCATATCCTCCACTCTCAGAATCAGGAAGTTGATTGCTTAGATAAATCAACAAAGACTCTGGAACGAGGCCAACTTCTCATTAACCAAGTAGGATCCCATGCTTGGCTCCCCTAACTCCCACCGTCTTAGATGGTTTCCCTTCTCAAAACTGGACCTAACCCTTCATAACTCTACTTCAGAACTAACCCCCTAAAAAACTCTCAACTTTCCTGACTACCCCTTCTCCCCTCTCCCCCTTTCCTCTTTAGCCCCTCCCCCCTTCCCATTCTCCCTCCTCACTAGACACCTCTATCCCCTCCAACAAACATCCCCCCCCCTCATCACGTGGCCCCNCCCCTTCTTCCCTTTGCCACCTCCTCCACTTCTCATCCCTCTACTTAATTCCTTGGAAGCGCATTCGTACCCATTGACACCCTTCCCAGCATGCATGATGTCACTCCCCATGATATTCTCTACGCAAGATCTCGTCGACTTGTGGGTATTTTAGACCTCTTGTACCTTCAAGTGCATGAAGACACTCTCCCTCTCGCAATTATTGTTAACTCTCCACTCCCATTTAGGTATATTTCTGCATTTCTCCAACAAAATCTGGGACATTGTGCTTCTGTGCCCTCTTACCATCATGTGGCAGATATCAAAATCCCCTTGCACTTGTCCATCCTGCATCTCTGAGGAATTGATGGAGCAATTTCATTCTCTGCAAATGGATGTCAGGCGTGTAAAAGAAAGAACATATACTGGACTGAGGGATTTTCAAAGGGAAAATCAGGGGCTGCGAGTTGATATTGTCAATTTGCAAGGTTAGTTGTATCAACAAGAACTCAAGCATAATCAAGAGCTCACAATTTCTCTCTACGGGATCAATAGGAACACTAGGCATATTGGAGAAATGGCTCAGCAAATGGGAAATCCATTAGACCACCCCCAACATCCAGCGAACTCCAACGAATCAACTGGCTCAATGCTTCGCTTAACATTGCACACAATCAAAATAAATGAGCACCCTCTGGTACCTCTTGTCTATGATGGTTCCAACCCGGTCCAACCCAGGAGAAAGAAATCAACAACCAAAAGCTAATCCAACAACAATTCCAACAAATTTCCAGGAGGACCTAACAACTTTTCATAATTTCTAGACAGGTTTTTTGATGAAATGTAATTTTTTGTTAATTTTGTTTACATATGTAGGCATTTTTACATGGAAAATTAGTAGATCATATTGGACCGGTTTCACTAGTGCAATTATATTGCAACAATCATATAATTTTCTAGGGGAAGAACAAAGAATTCAATACTCTGTTTTTTGTAAACTGTGAAACCACAAATTCCCAACCATTTCTATTAAAAAAAAAAACCTCACACAACCAAATCAAAGATCAACACAATGATTTTCTTATGTGGTAAAACCTTTGTGGGGAACTTCCATGACCCTATCCAACATGGCCACTTGGATCAATTTTTTAATTGATCCAGGTGGATATCGGTGGCCACCCACCTTTTCCGACTGGCTCAAAACAGTTTTCTGGCAATTTTGGTAATTTACTATTTTTAGCAGGTTTTAACTTCCGGGGCCATTTTGACGGACTAAATGAAGGTTTTTTTAGATCGAGGTTCTCAATGATAGTTTAAGGCATTATTGAGGCCCCAAAATGAATCTCCTCGACGATACCTTTCCAACGAGCTATCACACGCCTAAAACGGAGATCGTATGCAAAAGTTACGACCCCGGGAAGTTGATGTACTAACTTACCCAAACGGGGCCCACATGACTTTTGGCGCTTCATCTCCTAGGGTTAGGTTTTTGGATGTATATGACTTTTGGCATTCT
>ML803343.1:383716-401310 GCA_009831015.1 Picea engelmannii | reverse complement strand
GGATGCGAGTAGCAGCCACATCTCTTCTCAGAGATAAGCTACCAGCGCCTTAGCTAGTTTATTTACATTCTGTTTGTAAGCATATTTCAGTGATTTGTTATTAATGAAATGAAGTATTATTTCCGCTGCATCTCTGCGTTTATGTGTATTTATGTATTTCATTGTGTTCCTACATAAATCCGGATCATTAATGCAAGAGAAAATATTACAGAGAAATTTACAAGAGAGTTTCTCACAATCGATCATCGAAAAATGACCCTCCATGCTCTTTAAATAGAGATCATGGACCAATTAGGTGTTAAGTCACAGATCAATGTATCCACTAAGATTGAGGAGAATATGATTTGTTCAATCACTGTATGTCGGGAACATATCATGACCATCAGATTACCTAACTACAAATGCATATTAATGCATACTAAAGAAACACACTTTAACCTAATGACACATTAGACCAAGATGATCTTAACTAACTCCTAAATGTCTAAATATCCTAACAATCTAAAAGAGGATAATATGACAACAAGCCAACATAATAAAATTAAAGATAAATATATTGAAAAAATACAAAAGTTCAAACATAAATATGAATCTAAAATAAGAAGTGCAAGAGTTCAAGAGGAAGATGAAGAGTTGTAAGGGAAGTTCAAGAGGAAGATGAAGAGTTGTAAGGGAAATTGAGAAGTTCGTGATGTAAAATAAATAGAATTAAAGACATTAGATTTGGTTATCTAGCATATTTAGTTATTATACTAGTGTCAATAAATAAGTAGAGATAGATTATCAAAACCCCGGTTGTAGAGCACAAGAATGTGAAGTTTTTGATAAGTATTATAAACAACGAGATTAATAAAAATAAGAAAATCACCACCCCATAAAATAAAATAATTTTTTATATAGTTACATATAAAGAATTATTAATATATTAATTAACATTATTAAATAAAAATATAACCTTATAATTTATAGTATCACCGAGTGTTTGTAAAATTTGAAACATCACTTCTTAAATCAATAGAACAACATGCATATTAATTGTGTTATGAAAAGTACATAAAGTTTGGTAGAACAAGTTAACCTAAAGGAAACGTTAAGATGGATGGATTACTTATGGCTTATTTTATTTCTTAAAAGTTTATGTTATGAAACTTACATGTAATTTCATGATATCATAATTTACATTGAAAAGCAAAGGAAGGTCATGATATCATAATTTCATATTAATTATGTGTTATGAAAAGTACATAAAGTTTGGTAGAACAAGTTAACCTAAAGGAAACGTTAAGATGGATTGCTTATTTGATTTCTTAAAATTTTATGTTATGAAACGTACATGTAATTTCATGATATCATAATTTACATTGAAAATTCGAAGGCCATGATATCATAATTTTATAATTGTAGAGGAGAATTTCATGTGAGCATAAGATAGGGAACATCCATTCATGCACACAGATCTGATTTTGGTTGTAAGACTTAGTACCTATAAGTTAATTCAACAATTAAAGAAGGTTAGACAATCTATGAAAAACAGTTCTAATATAAAAGTGAATAAGAGAAAAGAGAAAAAAGAGAGAATTAAACGAAAAGAAAAAATAATAAATGAGAGAAAAGAGTGAGGAATGAGAAATGAAGAGTCATGCTTATTGGCCTTGCCATTACCTCAACTCTCTCTATTTAGTTTTTTATTTTCATTATCAGAGGGTGTTTTCACCAAGGATATGCGGATGGATAGAGATCCATGGAAGAATTGTAACCAAAGACTGTCAAATAGATTGAGCACCCATTTGAATTTGGTTTTCCCATTTGGGATTCCATGGTAAATATGGTGTCCATTATGTTTTGAATTGTTATAATATTTCTATGTAATTGTGCTCTATTCCATACCCTTGAGATAAGGTAAAGGATTAACATCAAGAAGGTAAAGGATCGATGATCAATGAAGAAGATAAAGGATCAACATAAATTATATACACTTGACATAAGGTTCTTATTCGAGAAGCCTCAGGAGCATTTGGAACATTCAAAGTGGCCACATCCAAACTAGGAGTCTTACAATCAATCTAGGAATGTTCAAAGTGGTCATCAAGGGGGCACCAATGTTTCCAAAGAAAGTAAAAGCATAAGAATCCCCTCAGGAAATGGTCCCCTAGTTAGTATCCTTGAGAACTTTATCCATAATTGTCTTATTTCATAGGGTCTTCTCTTGTGGGACTATTCGTTGAAACTTTTCTCTCTTCAGCTAGCTCTTGAGAACCAGTGTTGTTAATCATGAGAATTTGAGGAGCTAGGTCCACACTTTCAACAGAAATACTATGGGCCCTTCTAGACCAACATAGTGGTTTGTTAGTCACTTTGGACCAAAGATTCAAAAGTGGAAAAACAAGGATGTTATAGCCTTATTTTCCACCTTAGGGACACATGGAGGACCCATTGATGTTTCAATGCTAAGAAACACTCGTTTCCCCTAGATTTGCATTGATTTTGAGGGAGGTCATTCTCTATCCCATTCACAAAGTGTGATTGGTCATGGGTTGCATAACTAGCAACACGTGACCGATCGCTATTTGCACCACTATAGCCAACTACCACCCTTGTAGCCTTGTAGAATTGGTGACTTATGAGGAGGTCAACATCATGTGATTTGTTTCTCTTGTGATATGGACTTAGGAACTCTCAATACATTCAAGGTTCACTAAGTTATAGAGACCTAAAAGCATGCCATAGCCTCTTTTACCAATTTATGTAAAGAAGGTATTCCAAGGGTAAGAAGAGGAAGAATATACTACGAGTTTATGCTGCAGAAATTTTACAAGGGGGTTCTTCTACAATTAGATGTTCATATAAGGTTAGACTTTCTTATGTGAGGGATAAGGAGGAGCTAGAGAAAGAGCCCAGGGAGAAATGTATTCATGACTCAAGGTATTTTTCATGATTGATGTACTTTTTCTCTATTGATTTATATGGATTTACATGGTTTTCCCCTTCCAATGTTGTTGTATTCAGTTATTGATGATAGATATGATATTTTCTTGAGTAGATCAGATTAGATCTAGTCTAGATTTGAATTCCTTAATTCTTGAGGATTTGTAGATTGGTATTTGTTGTCTCCTTATGTGCGAGAAGAAGCTATCAAGAGTTGGATTTGGATCTCTAGAGTTGCATCATCCAAGATACAAAAGGAAAACCATCCGATCATAAAAAGGAGTAAATCTATTATAACTAGGGAAAGTCTTATAGTGTTCTATCCTGCAATATGTCTCATATCACAAACATATCTGAGGTAGAACCCATCCTCTATAGGAGGGAATTCTCTACTAACAGAACTAACAACTCCATTGGGGAAGGATCTTTGATTATCTCTTAGTTTCAATTTTTCCTTTCTCTTGTCACTTATGAAACTTGTTTTGTAGTTTTTCATCTTGCTCATCACTCACTACAGGAGTTGATCTCTCATATTTGTTAGATATGGTCCATATCTCAATTTTTTTATGCAATTTTGCACATGGTCTCACTTGACCATTTATTACCAGAGTGACAAGTCATGAGCTAGCTACATTATATCTTGTGATCACCTACAAACTAGTCATATGTTGTAATACTACTATGTTGCGATCACCCTTGCAAGTGACTATTTCTCAAAAAATTTGGACTAATCCTGACCATATATATGTTAATTTTCTTGGTCTTGTTATCCTGTCAGAGGTATGATAGCCTAGATCTAATCCTCGTTTTAGATTATCTTTGCTTTCTTGTCTTTTGATGTGAATTTGAGGTGTTATGAGTATTGTTTTTGGGCTTTCCTATTTATGTGAACTAGTTTCCTGGAGAGTGGTGACCTAGGAATCATTTCCAATATATCCTTTTAGGTCTGGTAGTGTGTCCTTATTCCCTTTGAATCTAGATTTTTGTTCACAGTACAATTTGACCCACTCAAGCAAATCAAGAAAAATGCCCGATGGCAGGTCCCAATTAGACCCACTCTCATTTGGAATAGTGCTTCCAACTAGATTGTGTCCTAGTTACCAATCTAACTAAAATACTAACTAAATATGAATCTCAGAACTGAAGGTTCTCAGATGAATTAAAAATATAAAAAAAGTTCCAACTAACTAAAGTTAAGCTAAGATGTATGATTATTATTCTAAGATGCGGTCTCTAACTAATTCTAAACTAACCTATCCTGATCAGGAGAAAACTAACAAAAAATGAATACATTGAAGATATATGTATTACTTGCATAGAAGAAATCCATAACACAAGTAATATGCAAGTTCAAAAACACAATGTGTTAGAATAAAAAAATTGATTAGTTAACTATATTATGCTATCATTGTCCTCATTATAAAAACCATGGTAATTGTAAAATGAAAACATTAATTCAGAAGTAATTCATCAATCAATATTCACAAACTACAGTAAGACACATGCATAAATAGAATAGTCACATTCATACACATCAACACCATAATATCCAACTAGAATATCTCTCGGTTCAAATTAACTTGAAGTATAAATATTGTCTTGCTACATTCTGAAACCAAAATACCTTTCAAATGGACAGTCCCCCTATTTATAGTGAGGAGTGTATGTTTACAATCATTCTCTTTTTCAATCATGATATTAGGGCCATTTTACAAAAATGAACTCTTCATATTTTGATTTCAAAATTGAGCTTAAAATAACTGAAGAAGGTAACATCTCGAAAGAACTGTGGAATTTGTAATCATGAACTGCCTTGTTCCTAGAGCTGATCTTGGTATTATTTATAAGTGGAATGATCTCTTAATATGATATTGAGTTTTCTTGATTGCAATCTCTCCAAGACTGATTCTCCATTGCAAATGTTTGTGGAAACTTCTTGATATAACTGTTCTGATCTTTTCTTGATGAAGGATTGGATTTTGTGGGTGAGACGGGTGGGTTTCAACATGTGTTCTTTAATTGATTTTTCTTCAAATTGACATAGATTTTGGATGGTCACCTCGTTGGCTTTCTTGTGATCCTACACCTCAACCATTTTGGCACTGGAAAATATTTTTTCATAGATGAAATGAATTGGTTGTACCCCTGAATCTTCCATAAGATGATTTTCATTTCTCCATAGTTTTGCGTAGGTGTCGATTGTTTCTATTTGGGTGGTGTGTGCACTTATGAAGAGAGGTATGCTAGTGTCAAAGAGAATCTGGCATCGAAATCTTTCCCTTTTCGAATATATTAGCAGTGTGGTAGGTGGAGGTTGATGCATATCATTCTAACTGAGCATCTCTTCTAAGGATTCGCTCACTTCCTGATACCTTTCTTGATTCTCTATCAATGTGATTTGCAGTGTGAGTTGTTCTTCTCGCTCAACCTGTATTATACTTAGCATATAGAGGATATTATTCTTTCATGTCACTAATTCTTCACTCAATTCCAACACCTGTGCCTTGATAGATTCGAAAGTGCATGTGGATTCTCTGGTCTCTTCTATGTCTGTGTTGAGTTTCTACTTTTTCACCTCTAACTCATTTATATGGGTGTCCCATTGGATTTTCATCCTTTTCTCAAATTCTACATTCATCGGGTCTCTTTGAGCTTGTAGGGATATGTTCATATTCTCTTAATTGAGACTCTCAGTGGATTTTACAACTTCTTGGACATTTATGGTGAACTTGTTCTTTACAATTTTCAACTCTGTCTCCAATTAGACTACTCTTTTCTTGGAAGTACTGAGGGCATTGGTTACCTCAAGGAAAAATGAGGAATTTAAACCTATGAAAGCGTTGAGCGTTGAAACTTCTTGGTCCACATTCTCTTCAAGGTCAAGCCTTCATTTTCACTCTAATACCCTCCTTGTAGATGATTTTTACCTGCTGTCTTCTCCTATTTTTTTGTTGACCGATATCTTCTCGATCCTTCTTGTTCTTTTATCAAAGTAGTAGTCTCCAATGGCTACTACAAATCCCTCAAAATTCATGGCTTGGGAGGAGAAGGAGGAATCTCATGGAATGGTACTTATGGGAGTTTATTTTAGAGGAGGTACGTTTACAACACCTAGGTTGGGTGTCGATGGAGTGCTAGGTGTCTAGCTTGAACTTTGCTTCAATAGATCATATGATTTATTCTTAGCTTTAGCCTCGTCGGCTAATTTTGTTTCCAATACCTCATCAACTAATTTCTTGGCTTATGCTTCATCAGCTAACCTATTGGATTTTTCTTCCTTGGAAAACTTTTTGGCTTCTTCTTATTTTTTTCTTTTGGAGTGCAGCTTGATGTGCAATGCACTCATGTTATTTTATGTTCTTCTCCTCAGCTTGGAGACATTTTTTTCAATATTCTCTTCTTTATTGGTTTTATCCTATTCTTTGGTGATGTCAGTATCTTTTTCTGACTAAAGTAACCTCTGGAACTAGTTTAGAGTTTCCCTCTTGATATCTTCTTATTCAAGTTCAAGATCCCACTTGGTAGTGTCATGGGGAAACTGGTGTAGGAATTTGTCGTAAGAGAGATTTACCTTAAACATATCTTCCTCGAGATCAAAAACATGGATATTAGGATGGATGAGACCACAAGACCTGACATGGATGATCTCCATCTCGTGAGGATCATGGCCTTTAGGGTCTCCCAAGCATAGGATTATCTCTTGTAGGGCCTTTGCTTATTTTCTTTCATGTTGACTATTGGAAATAGTGTAATTTCCAATGTGGATAGGGAAAAATGGCCAAAATTTTTTACTGTCGGTTTGCAATAGTGTAGTAACCCTTGACCCCATGGTTTGGTACACAATTTCCCTTATCAACAAACAGTCAGGGACAAATTATGGTAAAGGGTGTGGGGCTCTGGTGGTCCCATAGACTCTGATATATGCATAATATTTATAGAGGAACCATTCGGATACCCCTTTCATCCCATTCCTAGCTTCGAAGGAGATTCTTTGTCTAGGGAAACCAAGCAAGATAGCGTGAAGAGGGGATTGAAATAGTTTGCATATATCATAAAAGTGTTGTCTGTAATTAATGCTCCATAATTGAGAGTAATTTACATGGATGGGAGGTTGATTTCGGTCCCAGTTCCACCGCAATTCATGAAACTATACAAAGGAGCAAATGGAATTGATCATGTAGGACAACATATAAAAACAAGGTTTCTTCATACCTGGGAGATTTTTTTCATGTAGACATATGTTGAAAACCAAGATGTCTTCCCAATTAGGGATGATTTTAAGGATGGAAATTTATTTTAAAATGTACAAACTTTAGAGAATATTACTAATCCTTCATATACCAACTATAAATGTTTGGCAATATTTTTGTAAAAATATTCAAATTTCTACGGATTTTATATAGTTTGTATAAAATTGTGGCGATTTTGGAGGTAAAATAATTTTATCCTATAAAATTTGGGTGAATCATTTTTAGAATAGAGAATTGGTTTTTGGAAAAAACCATGGAAAAATATCCCATGAACGAAATTTATCCCCTAAAATCATCCATGTTCCCAATTAAATAGTTTTTCCATCCTAACGATGGTGTGTGACAAAGGAAACCAATAAGTTTGAAAATGCATTCTCTTTTCTTCTCCATATAGGTGATAGAACATGGCTACCAACAACTTATAGGGAGTTTTGAGCCTGTGGGCAGAAACTAATTTTTGGCCTTGTTTGAGGGTTTCATCTTCATCTACTCACCAGTGCTTCATCTTCTTTGTTGGTCCTTTGCTTTATTGGGAAAACCATTTTAAGAATGGTTCATTTAGAGATCATGTGGGAGTGGGAAGATGATATATGGAGTCAGTGTCTTCAAGTCTGAGGAACATTACCTGCTTCCCTTGTTTACTCAACATGGTTGATGTAGTGCCATAAAATTGTTTGAGGCACCATCGTGTTGCCTCGTTGTATGGGAAAATAAGTGGTTGGGTGGCTACTAGATGGATATCGCTTCTTAGGATATTCTGGGACACTTACAAATTCTCTTCATCCATGGGGAAATATGTTGAACTGAAGATCCTATAGATTTATTCATAATCGGGGCATTGGACTTCTCCAGTGTGATTATTAGTATCAGTCACCAAAGCTTCAGTTGGATGAAATGATGGTTCAGGCCCTGCAACAGTATAGAAGTACACCAATCCCTTCGGCCTTTTGGGGTTCTGGCTTGCCATGATTGATTATCAAATGGTCTTGTAATAGCACATTAAAACAAGTATTAGCTTAATTAAACATAATTTCTTAATTGTAATAAAAAAGAATGTTTAAAAAAAAAATGGGTTACCTATAATCAAGCGATTGCAGTAATTCTGTAGTAGCACTTAGTAAAAAAAAGGAATCAATATAGAACAGATGCTTCGCAAACTTACGACATAAGATGTGTCTCAATATGAGAGTTTTTATATCTCATAACACACATCAAGCCAACACATACGTGACATAACTCTAGTGTGTATGAGAATCTTTATAGATCTACTCTTAGCCTGTTATCTCTTTCATCAATGCTCATTAAGGCTGATGGACACATGGACTCATGTAACAGAGGTGGTGTCAGGTTGGGCTTAAAATAATATTATTATCGAAGGTGCGCAATCAGAGAGGGAAGGATCACAGACTAATTCAAGCTCCAAAGGGAATGGTATCAAAAGAATATTCTCTCATATTTGGAAAATCATGTCGAACTGACCCATATGCAGCATTACAGGGGAAGGTGGGACCCGTCAAGGTCTTAGCATCGAAGGAAGTAAGGGTGAGGTTCGAACTAAACCCCAAAGAAAAGGTATCGCAAGAATATTTGATTTTCTAGAAAGATATGCCATGCATATTTCTTGTAATACTTTGGAACAAAGCCATCAGAGTTTTAAAGGATGAGGAGATGTTCGAACTTCAATAGATATGGTATCGAAATAAAATTCTTTAATCACGAGAGAATGTGTTGGACACGTACATGGAAAGGTTTGAGAAGGCTCTTTGAGCCTCAACTTCAGGGTTTGAGAGGATGGGGAATGAACTAGATCTCAATGAGAATGGTATCGAATGAATATTCCTTCAATACCATTAGAAAAAGTGGTGAGTCCTGAAAGAACTAAAGGAAAATTATTGAAAATTGATAAACTGGTAAAACAAGGGTCCAATCTTAGGATGCCATATGGGGAGGTGGCAGTTTGACAGGTCGTTCTAACTCAGGGAGGTGATATAGGTTGGGATTGAATCTAATAGTCCATGGGGTGCCACTAAGGGAGATGTGTATGAGCCAAAGCTATTAGAGTGTGACAATCAGAGTTTTGGATGATGTGTGGAGTGAAAAACCATGACGGACATGATTTTGAATAAATTATGACTTAAGCTTGAATTTCCTTAGTGAAGTAGGAATGTATACCTTGTAGGGGAGAAAATAGGAACGAAAAATAAGAGGGTTACCCATAAATATAAAAATAAAATATGGGTTGTTGTGGGAGGTGAGCCACAACAAATGGAGACTTACTAGGAAGAAATAGTTATCTTTGATTTCAAAAATAGAGAGACTTTAGCCAGATTTAAAGATAAATTACCTTTTAATAGTCCATTTAGTATTCATCTTAAGGACCCCACATCCATCGACCTAAGGGAAGTATATAGAGAAAGCCTGCTACCAGTGATCTTCCACACAATTCGAGTGTGTGTTAATGGGAACTTCATACATCCATAGTGAAACATTGAGAGTGACACCACAGAGGATTGATCATCAAATGTTATAGACCAAAGTGTTTTCTTCACCTCTCTTTCCCGTCATTACTTCACTACCAGTGAGAATCCATAGCCTCGACGAAGATGCCTTTGTATCATACAAGCATAGCCCCATTGCCAACGAGCATCCATAGTCTTGATGGGTTTACTTGTACTTCCCATGATTTTAGTAGCGTTTTCAACTTCCTTATGATTATTCTTTTTTTATCCACATTTTAGATATAAAATTTATATATTGTTGTTGCAACATAGGTGAAGATAAGTAGGAAGCAGGATGATACGAGAGTTACTTTGATTTTCTAGTCTTTGTCGACAATTTATTCTTGTGGATCTATTAACAAGAATCATTGATGTGTTCTAGAATTAGGGATTAATGGGAAGAGATACTAGAGTTATGTGGAAGACATTGAGTTCCGGACATTTCAAAAATCTTGAATGAAACACCAACAAGTCATGAGGGTGGTCACATAAGAGAGGATAATTGATGGAAGCCATCGAAAGGTATGGAATTTGAATGTTAGAAGTTTTCTTTTGGTAAAGATGAACGAGTTCCTCTTTTCAGTGCTATCATTGTTCATGAAGATACACGTTGATCTCAGAAAGGCTCGACCACTTCAATATGGAAAGGAACTCAAAGAAAAAGGTGCTTACGTAAATGTGTTGAACCTATATAGAATAGATCTAGATAGAAACTAACACACATATTTGCAAAGAGAATTTGAGAAAGAAGAAGCAAGAGAGAAAGAATGGAATAATTGTCATTAACCAAATGAATGAATGATAATTTTTACACGATATACTATGTATAACTCAACCAATGTGCACTAGAGGAGAATCCAATGCACCATAGTGGTGTTCTAGAGTGATTTGGAAACACACCAGCAGATACGTGAGTAAACTGCCACCTATTCTAGTCTGTCGGGAAGTTACGAGAGTGAACTGCCACCTAGCTGACTTAAATAGTCTATCAGTCTTTAGTTAATTGACTGAAACAAAGTGAAGTGAGGAGGAGATCAGGAAATGATGGGTAATGCGCTAGTCTAGTGATGATACCAAGGACAATGCGCATTAGCTTGTGATGATCCCAATATTGCATGGTGATAATCCCAATGTAGCATCTAGACTCCACTCAACTGATCAAACTGAAGAGAATATTCTCCCTAGAGGAATATTCTTCCTCAAATATAGGAGACTAAATAATGACTAATAAACATAGGAAAAATAAATCCTAAGTGTGTGTGATGTAACTCCAACACCCCCCTGAACATCACTATGGTGAAAATAAATAATGGGTCTCGACAACGAGGCCATGTTAGCTACCCAAATACAAAAGATACACTAAAATAAAGAAAGGAAATAAGGNTGTATGTAAAAATAATAACTGACAGTTTCTAGGCAATTGTGTCCTTCACTCCAAGACAACTGTGTAGATAATGGAACTTATGCTCAATGAAGGTCTTGGTGAATATGTATGCAGTCTATTCTTTTGAAGGAAAGAAATATAGGTCGATGATCCCCTCGTGTACTAAGTCCTGGATGTAGTGCATGTGGATATTGATGTGCTTCATCTTCTCCCTCTAAAATGGATCTCTGTAGAACTTCAAAGTGATATGGTTGTCACACCAAATGATGATCAACCGATGAAACCAAATGCCCAACTTAGTGAGAAAATGTTGTAGCCACATAGCCTAAATGGTTATGTTAACTACCCCTATGTACTATGCCTCAACTGAAGATAGAGAAATAGTAGTCTTCTTCTTGCTCGACCAACAGATAGGCCCGGAACCAATACTGAGTGAATAACCAGATGTGGACTTGCAAACAATGCTATCATCGGCCCAATTAGAATCAGTGAACCTGATGAGGTCCACTGTATATTATATTGCATAATGAATCCCAAAGGTGATGGTTCCCTATATGTATCGAAGGATATTCTTTTCATCCTTCCAATGTAGCTCATGTGGCTCCTGCATGAACCTAGAGACTACTCCAACTACATAGGAGAGATATAATCTGGAGTTTTTGAGATACAACAAGATCCCCACTAACTGTCTATACAGTATGTTGTCAACCAATGGAGTTTCCCTGCCATCTTAAAGTCTGACTCATGATAGGAAAGGATTCAGGGAATACTTGCAGTCTGTCATGTGAAATATCTCAAGGAGATCTTGTGCATACTTGGCCTGAGACAGTTTGATTCTTGATGAATATTGGCTAATCTCGAGTCGAAGGAAGAAGTGTAGTGGACCCATGTCCTTCATCAAGAACTTATCATGTATAATCCTCTTGACTGCAGCAATCGTTGAATTTGAGCAACCGATGATCAACAAATCTTCAACATACATAACTAAGAGTAGAAGTGAATCAACTGTCCTGAGCATGTAAACATTCAGGTTTGTCTTACAACGTAAAAAGTTATGTGACAACAAGTAGGAGTCCATATTGGCATACAATTCTTTCGGAGCATGCTTGAGGCCATAAAGAGACTTCTTTAGTCAACATACCAAATATGAATCCTGTATAAATCTCTGGGGTTGATCCATATATATCTCCTTAGAGATTTCAACGTGAATAAATTCATTCTTCACTTCCATCTGATGGACTTCCCCTCCCTTAGTTTCTACAATGGAAAGTGCCAAACAGATGGAATCAATCTTTGCTATTGGAGCGAAGGTCTCATCATAGTCAATTCCATGAACCTACTAAAAGAATTTGGCAAAAATCATGGCTTTGTATCTTCTAATATTTCCATTTATTGTGTTGTTGGTCCTGTATACCATTCTACACCTAACAAGTTTCCTTCTTGAAGGAAGGGGAACCAGATCCCAAGTCTGGTTCTTGAGGAGGGATTTGTACTCCTCCTGCATGGTGGATTCCCAAAATGGATTTACATTAGCCTCACCATAACACTGTGGATCTAATGACTAAACCAAGAAAATATTCCTAAGTGGCAATGGTTCAGTGGAAGTGAGTGCAATAGGAGTCTCTTCGAAATCAAATTGAGTCCTCCTAGTATTAGCTAGATCACCAACAAGATCCCCTGCATCCTAAAGAGTATTCTGGGCCCACTTGGGCCTCTGATATGGCTCTTCATATTCATCTAGATGCACTAACTCTATATCTGAATCATATGAATCCTTTGAATAAGAACTCTCATTTGAAGAAGAGTCATCATGTGCATGCTCATCATCCCTGACATGTGGAAGAACAAAGGTTTCTACATGCGGTTGTTGAGGTACATGAGAGACACTTTCCTTGAATTGGACACTTCGCTCAATGATGAGTCAGTCTAAGGAAAGAACAATAATTTTTCATCCCTTCACACTGTCAGGATATCCAACAAAGATACACGTTGTGCTCTATGGATCAAGTGCCTTCCTCTTTTTAGATGGAATCCGGGCCCATGCACATGAACCAAAAAATACGTAAGTGGGCCACTTCCAGTTTGAGGTTCCTCCAAGCCTAGTAGGGGGTCTTATCCTTGACATATCTATGGGAGGATCTTCTTTTGAAGTAGGTTTCACAATTAAGTGCTTCGGCCCATAGTCCTGTGTAAGTGACTTTGCATGTAGCATGCAAAATTCCATCTCTTTTAGAGATCGATTTTTCCACTCGGCAACTCCATTTTGTTGCAGAGTGTAGGGAACTCTGTGCTGCAATGGAATCCCTACCTCATGAAAAATATTTTTGATCTCATGGTTGACATAATCTCCCCCATTATCATTTTTGAGGAATTTTATTTTCTTTCCTGACTGTGTCTCAACTAGGACTTTGAAATATTTGAGGTGTTGAAAGACCTCTGATTTTTGCCTAAGAAAGAAAATCCATGTAAAATGTGAGAAATCATCAATAAAAATGAGCACATACCTTGATTTTTAGATTGATGGATGTGGAAAAGGGCCCATGAGGTCACTATGAATCTGATCTAAAGGAGAAGAAGCTCTCTAAGTCTTTCCTTTGTCGAATTTATCTTGAGGGTGTTTTCAAAGAACACATCCCTCACAAATTCCTTTGGAGAAATGGATGTCTGGTAGACCATCAACTAATACCTTCTTTCTAAGTTGTTTCATATATCAGAAATTTAAATTCCCGAACCTTTCATTCCATATCCTACTACTTTCATCAACATGGGTAAGAAGTAAAGCATAATATAGTTAAATAAATTCAGAAAATGTGTAAAGCCTAGATTGATGATTTACCTCACCAGTAGAAACCCTGCAATTGGCTTGCATGTCATAGATATCCACTTCATCAGGTGTGAATATGAATTTATTTCCAGTGCTGGAATTTTTCATCTGATACATGGAGATAATATTGATGGAAAGTTTGGGAACATGCAACACATTCTCGAAGCTTCCGTTGGTGAGTTTAATCCTTCCTTTGTCGGTGACCTTGACAGAAGAGTTGTCTCCCATCAAAATGGGAGGACCTTTGCATTTATCCAATGAATAATAAACTACTTTTGTGGAAGCCATGTGGTGTGATGCTCCTGAATCTACGATCCAAGAATCGGGAGAGGAGTTGATGGAAATCAAGGCATGGCTATAATTTCCTTTCTTGGGATTCTAATCTTTTAGCTTCTTATTCTTGGAACCCTCGAGGATGTGATCTCCAAGGTTGTCTTTCTAAAGTATTAGGGTCATTAGATATATTTTTTTTTGCATACATGCATATTTTGGATGGAATCCTTTATGGTAGTATGTGCATTTATCTCCTTCTCTTCCCTTTCCACCTTTGGATCCAGAGGCATCATTGAAGGGTTTTGAGTACTCATCCTTGTTCGGATTTGAATGAGCTTTCCTTTTGTATTTTTCTTTAGATTTTTGATATTGATGACTGCTTCCATATTTCACAGTAAGTTCATGCACCTTTGGGCCTTTTATTTTTTCCATGTTGATGACCTTGGTCTGCTCTTGTGTCAAAGATTTGATAAATTCCTCAAGAGAAGGCATATTCCAGGTGGCTCTAGAGGTGAATCTAAATGAATGGAAAGTGGATTAAAAAACTGAGAATTTAGGACCAAGTTTGGAGAGAATGGTGAGAACCATTTGTTTCTCCTCCTTAGATTTATCAACCCCGCAAGCCTTGAGTTGCAACAACAAATCCTTATATTTTGTAAAGAAATCTTGGAGATTGTCGAAGATTTTTGGATCCAATGTGAGCAATTTAAACTCAAGAATGTGTCCCCTCATCTCATCATGTTTTCTAGATATCCCTTCCATGGTGGTCCAAGCTTCATTGGGGGTTTTACAGGAAGATATGTGAAAAAGGAGATCGGGATAAATGAGACCGCAAATTGTTCTAAATGCTTCATCCATTTGATTTAGATACTTGGATTTTTCTATGGATGATGTTGGTTTTGTCTCTATGTTCATGGTTAAAATGTATAATCCTCTTCTACGAATATGCATGTTCATCTTATCCTTCCATGCAAAATAATTGTAAGGTGTAAGAATGAATTATTTTGAAAACTCAATTTTTTCGTTGTCTTCAATCTTCGATACCTGGAAAAATAATTTGGTGTGTCTTTTCCATAGAATTCCATCAGATTTGATACCATGTAAATGTGATAAACCTACACAGAATAGATCTATCTAGAAAATAAAACACACATTTGCAGAGAGAAATTGAGAAAGAAGAAGCAAGAGAGAAAGAATGGAAGAATTGTCATTAACCAAATGAATGAATGATAATTTACACATGATATACTTTGTATAAGTAAACCAATGTGCACTAGAGGAGAAGTCAATGCACCATAGTGGTGGTATAGATTGATCTAGACACACACCAACAGTTATGGGAGGAAACTTCCACCTAGTCTAGTCTCTCAGGCAATTACGAGAGTGAACTACCACTTAGCTGAGTTAACTAGTCTATCAGTGTTCCGTTAACTAAATGAAACAAAGTGAAGTGAGGAGGAGATCAGGGAATCATGGGTAATGTGCTAGTCTGGTGATGATCCAAAGGACAATGCGCATTCGTTGGTGATGATCCCAATGTTTCATGGTGATAAACCCAATGTAGCATCTAGACTCCACTCAACTGATCAAACTGAAGTGAAAACTGAAGAGAATTTTCTCCCTAGAGGAATATTCTTCCTAAAATATAGGAGACTGAATAATGACTAATAAACATAGGAAAAAAATTAGGAAAAATAAATCCTATGTGTGTGTGAAGTAAATCCAACAACTTACACAGGTCTAGCAGTCTCGAGGTCCCTGTTGCGAAACAAAAGGTTGGTCTGGAACAATAGACATTGAGTTATTCTAGAATGAAAAGTAAAAAAAAAATACAAGTTCAGGCAATGACATAGAAAAATAGGATGGGAAGGGAAAGGAGGGACTCTTAAAATGAAACATTAGTATAAAATGAAAAGAAAAGAAGAAGAGAAAAACTATTATGTACAAATCTACATCACCATCAATGATTAGGAGAAATATTTCTTGAGGATTTAGCCATTGACAAGGAGCTCCTCCTCATATCCCTGTAATGTTTTAAGTCTGAAAATCTCAGGACCTATTTTATAGTGAATCAGATAGGGTCCTAACCACAATTTCTAGAATTTGGTGTGTTTTCTTTTAAGTTCATTAGCTTTGTCCCATTTGAGAACAAGGTCTCCTTATTGAAAGTCTTTGTTACCCTCAGCTGATTTGTCAAACCATTTTTAATTATTTCTTGATGGTGTGTCAGGTTCATATTATCTTTTCTGTTAGGATATTTAGACACTTAGGAGTTAGTAATATGTACTTGGTCTATTGTGTCGCTAGGTAAAGGTGTGTTTTCTAGTGTGTTTCTTTAGTATGCATTAGTATGCATTTGTAGTTAGGAAATCCGATGGTCACGATATGTTCCCGGCATAGAGTGATCCGACGGTTCATACTCTCCTCGATCTTAACGGCCATTGATCCATGGATTAACACCCGATTGGTCCATGATCTCTGTTTAAAGATAATGGAGGGTCATTTGTCAATGATTGATTGTGAGAAACTCTCTTGTAAACTCTCTTTGTAATATTTTTCTTTGCATTAATAAATTGCTCCAAGTGGTCGCGTTGGTTGGGGTCGTGGATGTTTCCCCATAGGGGTTTTAGCACGTGAAAACATCAATGTGTTGATGTTTTATCTAGTTATGTGAGTGGTTACTGAAGGTGTTCATCCCATTTTGGAATACCTATGTTGTCGAACATGGTATCAGAGGCTGTTTGAAGACTCGCTCTTGTTGTAGATCGAGATCGTGAAGTCGAGTTGCCTCATCTCCATTTTCTGTCATTTTCGTACATTTTTTGGCTAATAGGGCTGTTCCATTGCATCTAGAGTGCTTTTTTTAGTCAGGAACACTTTTCGTTTCACTCGAAAAGGTTTATGTTTTCCCAAGATATGGCCATTACAGTCACATCCGAAGGTATAAATCTTGAATACGCATTTTTTAAATTTTTTGATGAGTAGTATTTTGGTTTTATTTCGGTTTTGTTTTATTTATTTCCGAGTTTATACTCTTTTATATCTGCATATTCTCTTTTCCCCATGGCCTGTGTGATCTCGAAAAATCAGAAACAAATAGGAAAAGGTGCATCTTCCGGGTAAGCCAACCGAGATCTAACCCTTGTTGTCATCGAGAAGCGAAATATTTTTCTTGTGTGAAAATAGTTTTTTTTTAGCATGCTCTCTAAGGCCGTCCTCAACAACAACAATCCTTCTGAACATTCCAATATTTTTTGCTAGATCATTTGATTAAAAATTGCTTTATTAAGTAAGAGGTCTTGAATTCAAGTCTCTCTTTTGTTACCTTTTTTGAAAAAGTTCATGCTAAAATTGTAAAGTGTATTTCACTTTAAGTATAAAAGTGAATCACTATAAGTAGCTTTAATATTTTATTTTAGAGTTATTTATTTTGCATGCAT
>ML803343.1:335961-383666 GCA_009831015.1 Picea engelmannii | reverse complement strand
ATTTTATTTTAGAGTTATTTATTTTGCATGCATATTTTCTATTATAAAGTAACTTCATTGTAAAAGTGATCCCCACTTCTCTTTATAAAAGTGGGTCACTTCATAAAGCAACTTACACAATCACGTGGTCATTTGGTTACCGACTGTGCATTTTTTAAAAAGGGCATAACTCTAACATCGGAAGTTTGTTTTTAGTGTCATTTTATTTTAAATCGCATAACTTTTCAAGCTCTTTCCATACAGATCATCAGTTTCAATTTTTAAATCCACATTATCTGCATATTTAATATGGCTTCTACAAGTACAGTCTTGCTTACCAGCAACAACTACTTCCAATGGAAATCTCATATGGAAGATTTATTAAGAAGTAAAGGCTTGTACTGGATTAACTTAGGAAAGGAAAAAGAACCCACTGATGCTAATAATAAATCCAAGTGGGATAATAGGAATGACGAAGCATGTGGACTAATCAGAATTTCCATCTCTCTTGATTTAAGGTACCACATTCAAGATATTGATGACCCCAAAGAAGCTTGGAACATGATTGAATCTATGTTTGGTAAACTCAATATTATTTGAGAAAAACAGTTAGAAAATCAAATACTGACCTTGAGTCCAAATGATTTTTCTTGCCTTGGAGACTATCTATCTAGGTTTAAAACACTTAGAATTTTATGTAAAGAATGTAAGATAAATATGGAGGAAGAGAGTTACATCTATTGTATTCTTTCTAAGCTAGGTAGTGCATATTTTGTGTTTGTATCTACCTTTTATGCCATGAGAGAGGCTCTGGGGGAAGAAGCTTATGAAAAATCCACTCTTGAGTCCTTTTGTGATTATTTGATTTGAGAGGAAGATAATCTTGCACAAATTGAAGTGAGCAACACTGCAGGTCCCTCCAACAAAGCCTTAGTTACCCAGCAGAAAGATAAACCCAAGTATCCCAAGAAGCAACATCCTCGCTACAACAACAAACAACATAAGGGTCTCAAACCTGTTCAAACAACTTCAGATCCCACTGGTGACAAAGGAGAAAAATTTAAAAGTAAGAATACTAACAGACATTGCAACTTTTGTGATAAAGATGGTCATGATGAGTCTAAATGTTTTGAGAATATGGCATCTTTAGAAGCAGCGATGAAGAAGCACAACATCAATATTGATTCTACTTCTTCTCATGGACGTGCATTTTTTGCTTCTGGTTTCTCGTTCAATTCAAATTCTACTACTACTTCTTCTTTTGATGAGTGGTTTATTAATTCAAGAGCATCTTATCATATGGCTAAGGATAAAGCCATATTTTCTTCTATAAATGAATGTAACACCAAGAAAATATTTGTTGGTGATGATAGATCTCTTAGTGTTGTAGGATCTGAAACAGTTCAAGTAGATAATAGTCATTTCAATGATGTATTATGTGTTCCAAGTCTTTCTTGTAACCTTCTATCAGTATATCAAATCACTCATTCAGGTGAAGGTAAAACCCTTGAGTTTTCACGTCACCGAGTTGTAATCAAGGATCTAAAAGATCCTAAGCATGTTCTTGCAACTGGAATTGTTGATGATATTACTAGGTTGTACAAGTTTGACAACTTTGGGTCATCATATTTTTCATCATTTTTTGTTGCTCATAGCGATGACTTGAGCAAACTTTGGCATGAGCAGTTTGGTCATCTAAACTATTACTCATTGCAAAAACTATGTAATCAACAGATGGTGACTAGTCTTCCTCTTGTTTAATGCAAAGATGGTGTTTGTGCCGGTTGTGTTCTCGAAAAACATCATCGGGACAATTTTTCACAAACGTGCCTCTTGGCATGCCTCAGGTCCTTTGCAGCTTGTTCACAGTGATTTATGTGGTCCACTTTCTTCTCCTTCTTTTTCTAGGTGCAAGTATTTCTTAACTTTCATTGATGACTTTTCCAGACGTACTTGGGTTTACTTCTTAAAACTCAAGAGTGAAGTTTTTGACAAGTTTTTGGCCTACAAGGCCCTTGTAGAAAAGAAATATGGACATCAAATTCAAAGGTTAAGAACAGATAATGGAGGTGAATATGTGAACAATAATTTTACAAGCTACTGCACTACACAGGGAATCCAAATGCAACACACTATTCCATATACACCACAACAAAATGGTGTTGCTGAGAGAAAGAACCTCACATTAAAAGAAATGGCTAATTGTATGATCCAATCTAATGGATTAAGTCTAAAGTATTGGGTGGAATACATCAACTGTGCAAATTACATAGTAAATCACACTCCCACAAAGGCTCTTAAAAATATAACACCGGAAGAATCTTGGACTAAAATTAAACCAGATGTAAGTCACTTCCATGTATTTGGCAATATAGCATGGGCTCACATTCCTGATGAGAAAAGGAAAGCATTGCAACCTAAAAGTTAGAAGTGTATATTTGTTGGTTATTCTGAAGATCTCAAAGGTTACAGACTTCTTCAATCACATTATAATGAAATTATTATTAGAAGAGATGTTAAATTTGATGAAAATCTCTTGGCTTGCGAGCCTAATTCGACGATTGTGCCTTCTTCAGATTGTGAGCCATCTTCAGTGTTTGTGCCTTCTTATGATCTGGTTTCTTCTTCAGATGATGATAGTGATGATGAAAATCCACCTTCACTTGCTCATCCTCCTCTAGATGAGTCCTTTGAACCTGAACCAGCACTAGCTCCACCACTTCCTAGATGGGTCTGTTCAACATGAGAAGCAATTGGTGATCTTGTCGGTGATTCTTCAGATCAGCGTCGAACACATTCACAGTTCCAGCGAGCCTCTTCTCTTTTGGCTCAATTTTCATAAACTCATGATCCAGAGACATTTGCAGAAGCTTCAGGTCATCCAGATTGGGATACAACAATGAATGAAGAGTATCGTTCTTTAATGGAAAACAATACTTGGGATCTTGTACCTCTTCCGAAAGGAAGAAAACTTGTTAGATGCAAATGGGTCTACAGAACTAAGTATGCATCATATGGAAGTGTTGAATGACACAAGGATCGGTTAGTTTCCAAAGTATTTTCCCAAGTTGAAGGAATTGACTATAATGAAACCTTTGCCCCTGTAGAAAAAATGAATTCCATCCACCTTGTTCTTTCCCTTGTTGCCTCACATAAATGGGAGGTCCATCAGATGGATGTTAAATCCTCCTTCTTGCATGAATATTTTCAAGAAGAAATCTACATGGAACAACCTCGTGGCTATGTCCAGAATGACTATAGCCTTGTTTTTCGCCTCAAGAAATCTTTTTATGGTCTCAAGCAAGCTCTCCGAGCTTGGTATGACAAAATGGATAGATTTATTATTGCCACTGGATTCTCTAGATTGCATTCTGATCCTAAGGTCTATACCAAGAAAGTAGGAAGCCATCTCATAATCATTTTCCTTTATGTTGATGACCTTATCCTTACTGGTAGTGACTCAAAACTTTTAAACCATGTGAAAACCAGCCTTAAGAAGAAATTTGAAATGACAGACTTAGGATTTTTGCACTATTTCCTTGGCCTCCAAGTTTTGCAAACCAATGAAGGAATTTTTCTTTCCCAATCTAAGTATGTTTGTGACCTTATTCATCACTTTCACATGGACGATTGTAAACCAACCCCTTCTCCCTTCCAGTCTGGAGTCAATATTTATTCCACCTGTACTTCTCTTGAAGTTGATGCCACCCTATACCATCAGTTAGTTGGTAGCCTCTTATACTTGACTCATACCCGTCCTGATATTTCCTTTGTTGTTGGTATTGTTGCCCAATATATGAAAACACCCCATGAAAGCCATTGGAAATAAGCTAAAGGATTCTTTGATATGTTCATGGTACGGTTCAGTTCAGGATACATTACAGTTCATGGGGGACTCCTTTACTGGTTGGTTTCACTGATTCAGATTGGGCCGGCGACCCTGATGATTAGAAGTATACTTCAAGTTATGTTTTTCAGCCTTAGTTCATGACCTGTCACTTGGGCCTATAAGAAAAAATAGGCTATTGCACTTTCTTCAGCAGAAGCAAAGTACCGAGCAGCGGTAAATGCAAGTCAGGAAGCCCTGTGGCTTCGATAGATCCTTTCAGAGTTTGGATTCTAGCACCAACATCCAACCAACCTTTGGTGTGACAATCAGAGTGCCATCAAGCTCGCCAAAGACCCAGTTCAACATCAGCATATAAAACACATCGAGCTACACATGCACTTCATCAAAAATCTCATTCATGATCAAGTTATTGAAGTGATCTTTTGCCCTACAAAAGATCAAGTTGTAGACATTTTCACAAAGTCTCTTACAAAAGAGAAGTTTTCCAAACTTCGATCTCTATTAGGAGTTCAGGAAGTTGTCATTAAGGGGGGATAGGCTCGAATGTCTCCTTCCTTCTCCTATTGTGTCACTATTGTAAATCCTTCAATCCTATCCCAAGTTATTCTTACGGGGGGATGTTAGGATATTTAGATACTTAGGAGTTAGTAAGATATACTTGGTCTATTGTGTCGTTAGGTAAAAGTGTGTTTTCTAGTGTGTTTCTTTAGTATGCATTTTTAGTTAGGAAATCCGACGGTCATGGTATGTTCCCGACATAGAGTGATTCGACGGTTCATACTCTCCTTGATCTTAACGACCATTGATCCATGGCTTAACACCCGATTGGTCCATGATATCTATTTAAAGAGCATGGAGGGTCATTTGTCGATGATCGATTGTGAGAAACTCTCTTGTAAAATCTCTTTGTAATCTTTTTCTTTGCATTAATAAACTGCTCCAAGTGGTCGCGTTGGCTGGGGCCATGGATGTTTCCCCATAGGGTTTTTACCATGTGACAACATTAGTGTGTTGATCTTTGATCTGGTTATGTAAGTGGTTACTGAAGGTTCATCCTCTGTTGGAATACCTGTGTTGTCGAACAGTTTCCCCCTTCTTCTTCAAGTTTTAACAACATGTTTAACCTTTCTTGCATTATTGGGAAATATTCATCTTGGGAAAATTAGGCTAGTTGTAAGGTAGGTAGGAAAGTATGGGTCGACATGGTGGCTTCCTTTTTGTAGACCAAGAAGAAAGGGGAGTTACCAATAGATGACTTGGGAGTTACCCTGTCATCCCACAAAGCGTTATGAAGAGCGAAGTGCCAATTTCTTTGATTATCGTTGACAATTTTCATGATAATTTTGATAAGGTTCTTATTAGTTGACTCTGCCAAACCATTTCCATGTTGGTATTAATTTGTTGAATACTTAACCTTAATGTTTCATTCAAGAGTGAATTCATTCAATTTAAGAGAAGAAAAATACTTGTCATTATCAAATACCAACGAGTTAGGAATTCCAAACCTGGTCATGATGGTATGGGATTCAAGGAACAAAGTCACCTGAGTTTCATTAATGGTCTTCAAGAGGATTTAGTCATTTCATCTAGTGAAATAATTGGTAGATCTCAAGATGTATTTGTGCAATTGAGATGATTTGGGGTTGATCTCCCTGATCCCGTCTAGCCCCCACCGTTGAAAAGTGTGTTCGATGATGACAGGTTGTAAGGGGAAGGAAACCCTTTTTTATCTTCTGACTGACATTTGGCACTACTGACATTTCCTTGCATATATGTGAGAGTATTTGAATAAAGTGGGCCTTTAGTATCCAACTCTGAGTATTTTGTGAGCAGTGGTGTCTCCACTATAGTGTCCACTAACTGGTCCATCATGGAGTTCAGATAAGACCTTTTCTGCATCCCTCTTCTCCATACATCTGAAGAAAACACCATCATAATTTGTTCTGCATAGAATCCCTTGGATGATAGGATATTGAGCGGACTTGAGCCGGAGGGCCATATTCTTCTTGGGATCGATATAATATGGGGTTGATCCATGTGTTAAGTAATATTTCATTTTGAAAACCATTGATCTGATTTTACCGGGATGTAATTCATATATCTTGTATAAAATTATTGATCTTGATACAACGTGTTTTCATGTGATTCATCGCTCATTGATTCTGTGTCTAGTTTGCAAAGTCCTTGGACTTTGACGATTTTCATAGGTTTAATTTCTAGGTCATATTCCTGTAGAGGTTGTACTCCAATTAGCTATTTTTCCTGATAAGTCATTCTGTACCAGTATATTCCTGACAATGGAGTAAGGGACAATAAATTTTGTCTTATATTTGAGCAAGTATGGCCTGAAGTGTTTGACAACCTTAAATATAGTGTAGGCTTGTTTGTCCACTTCAGGGTAGTTAAGCTCTATGCCTTGTAAGTCAAAGCTCATGAAAGCTATACGAAATTCATCTCCTTCCTGGTTCTTTTGTGTTAAAACAGTCGTGAATGAGATATCTGATGCAAAGGTGTAGAGGAGGAACTCTCGACTAAAGTCTGAGATTAACAATGAAAGAGATTGTACTATTTGTGTTTTGATCTTATTGAAATATTATTTTTCTTTGGGTCCCCATTTGAATTCAGCTTTCTTTTTTATCATGTCTTGCATAGGTTTCAGTGTTTCGGAAAAACTAGGGATGAATAGTCTTATAAATTTTATCCTTCCCAGGAATGACTTCATGGATTTCTTGTTGTGTGGGGGGGGGCTTACAATTGCTTCATTTTTCTCAGGTTTGATTCTCATACCATGCTTGGAAACAATGAAACCTAACAATTTTCCTTCATCAACAACAAAAATAGACTGAGAGAGATTCCATACCTTCTTCATATATTGAATACTTTCTTCAAATGAGTTATGTGATATTTTCCATCCCTTTAAAAAATGGAAACATCATCTAGATACACAATTGTTCATTCTCCAAGTATACTTTTGAAGGAAATGTCCATGGCCCTCTGGAACATTGCTTCGACATTAATGAGACCAAAAAAAATCTTCTTGTAAGAATATGTTCCCCACTTGGTCCAAAAATTTGTTTTTAGTTGATTGTCATGGACAATTAAGACCTGGTTATACTCGAAAAAACTATCTAGAAGGGAAATCATCTCAGAGTCGGATATTCACTGCAATATTTGTTCCATCACTGACACAAGGTAATTATCCTTCTCTGAGGCTTTGTTCAGGTTCCTGAAATCAATACAAAGCCTTATATCCCCATTATTTTTCCTTACTGGCACTAAGTTGGAGATCCACTACATATGTCTTACTGAGGAAATGATCTTCGCCGCTAGAAATTTATTCAATTCTACTTTGACTTGAGGCTCCAGGTTAGGGTGCATCTTCCTCATATTTTGTTGAAATGGTTTCTTCATAGGATTCATGGGAATTGTGTGTTGTATGATCTTGGTGTCATACATCTTGAGATCCTCATAGGTCCAAGAAAATATGTCTTTGTATTCCTAGAATAATTCGATGTAAGCTTGTTTTTCTTCGGGAGAACAATTATTTCCCAGATTAATATTTTGAGGCATGGTATTTGTCCCCAAATTCACCACCTCGAACTGCATGGATGACCTATTGGTTTTTCAATTGATGACTATCTTAAACTTGTTTTGGATATCATGGATTGTTTCCAACCTTACTACGTTCCTTGGGATACAGTTAGTTGAACTTGATGTGCGGTCTTATTAATATGGGATGTAAACATATGAATTCACCAGCTAGTTATGTTGGATTTCATCGAAGATAGAATGTTTGAAAGTATATTTGAGATGTAATAAATTTATCAGTTGTTGGTCATCATCAAAGACTCTCCAATTGGCAATGTTTTCGAGAATTGAATGCCTATATAAAATTTCAATGAAAAAAGTGTGAGGCATCAATCCGTCAGAGGGTATTAACCTGGATGCTACATTGGCTAGAAAATCAACGTCACAATTTAATGAACGAGGAATCGAATAATATTAAAAGTAGAAAAATATTTGATTAGTTCCCAAACCTCAAGTTGATAGTTTTTCAAATGGCTTGAAAGACAATGAATGGTGTTCCTTACCTATTTTACGATAATTTTATAATCACCAAATACCTTAATTTTCTCAATTCTATCTCTTTTCTTAACCCCTACAATAAGGCCTCAAATTCAGAATTATTATTGGTGCATGGGAATTCTAGCCTGCGTGTGATTATAGTTTTTCTTCCTTTCGGGTATTTCAATATGCAACCAACACCTGCACCTTCCAAGGATTTGGATCCATAAAAAAGTAGAGTCCACATGTTAGGATCCCCGTTCTTTGTTGCAACATTTGATTTTAAATTTTCACATTTTTTTTGGGTGGGATTAGTGAATTTAACCATCATTTCTAATCTATCTCTACAAACTATGTTAGGATGTACATCATAAGAAGTGGTAGCTTGATCAATTATATTACATTTGGTCTCAATAATCTAGGTGCAATGGAGGATTTCAGATTGTGTGTTAGATTTTGCAAGAGATGATGGTTCAACTGTGAAATTCCCAAAAAATGTTTCATAGGAATAATTACCCAAAATTGAATTATTAAACATTATCTGTTCATTTGGGTCATGTAGGTCAGTAACGACATGTTTCATATACCTTTCCCTGTCAATTTTGATCTGATTCATTTTACCATTATAAGGGAGCCATAAGTCAAACCAGTCGGTAGAGAAATATCCATTTAACATATCTGACAAATAGTGACTTAATAGCATGCCATAATTGTTTGGTATGTCTACTAATATTATATATATAGTTTGATGAACTTTTGGATTAGCAGACATCCCGATCAAGATTTTTATCAATTCTCTGATAACTTTAACTTTAGTTCTATCTAGCTAAATAATTTGAATTTCAGATGGTTCAAGTTTGACATTAGTATTCTCACAGACTTTTAGTGGCATGACAATAGATGATGCTCTCGATTCCATCATGCAATTATGGAAATTTCTATTAAAGATTTCAAAAGTAAAGAGGAAAGGAGGGGTGGTAGACTTGGATCTCTGACCAATTAAAGAAGCATTAGTTGTGACCTGAATTTTAGATGGAGTACTATTGTTAGCATAATTTACCTTGGTGGTCCCTCTCTTGGTTCCAATGTTTGCTTCCTTTGTGCCATAGGAAGTTTTTTCTTGCAGAGTTAAGATGAAATTCTCTTGAATTTGATGAATATTCATAAGTTCAAACAAAGAAATGTTAGCTTTCATATTTTTCAAATCTTCTAGGAAGTCATATTCCAACCTAGACAAGGGTGTAGACGAAATAATGGGTTTCAGTGTTTGATATATTGTCTTGGGGTTGGTAGGTGTGGTTTCAAAGGAATTGGGAGTAGTATTGGTCAAAAATATGATTGTTTGGGAGTGGAGGTAGCACAGAAAGTAGAATTGGTGGTACCAAGGGTTTCATCAAAAAAATTGTTACTAGCACTCCTAGTGGTAACTATGTTTTGTGAGATGTGCACTTCTTCAACTTCTTCTTCATCTTCACCATAAGCAATGTCTCAAAACTATTTTAATTATTGTTCTATAGGCTCATAGGATTCTTGAGGTTGTTCTTGTTGTTATTGAATTTATTCTCCCTCATCATTGTCTTCAGTCATATTCTTTGTTTCCCAAGTTTGGAGGTCCTGGACAATATCCTCCATGTTACTACCTTCTTTCTAAGAAGGGGTGGTTTTGTTGGTTGGCAAAGTGTTCTTATCTTTCTTGGGGGGAAACCTAAAGAATTTATTCTGGCTAGAAGATCCCTCTCCACTACCATTTTTCAGATCTACTAGGTCATTGGGTAACTTCTTAATGGTCCTTTTAAGAGATTCCATATCCATTGAATCAGAAGGATTATTATATTCACTAGATTTAGACGTAGAGACTTTACCTTTACCCTTATCTTTAGAAGGTTCTGAGATATAACTTTTTTTTAAACTCATCAAATTTTTCTCAAACTTAAGGGCCTCTTGGAAAGATTCTTCTAAGGTTCTTTTCTCAGATTTTTTTACATACATGGCCATGGACATAGGAAAACCAAAGGTGTATATTTCAATATTTACATCTTCAATGGATTTTGAGGCATGTGGGATTCATTTTAGCAGAGTAAGGAAATGTTGATTGTAATCGGTAATCAATTCTTTTGAATCCATCTTGACTCTCGAGATTTCTAGAACTCGGGTGGCCGATGTTTTGTTTTCCCCAAAATTCTTGAGGAAATTGGTTTCAAAGGTTCTCCAATTTGGAATGGCGGCTTCTTCTAGAGAGAAATACCATGTCGAATCTTTCTCTTCAAAAGTAAGAGGAAACAAATGACAGAAGACATATTCATGTTGAATGTTATGTAACCTAATGGACAACAGGAATTTATTAACATGGTTTTTCAGTTGAATCCATTTTGTCAGTGGAAAATTTAGGCAGGAATTTCTCAGGGTGTCTTGGCATGTCATGTTGGATTCCTGGTACAACAAATTTGTCGACTAACAACTAGGGATGGTAGGGGGGAGGATTCTAGTTCACATTCTCTCCAACCATGTTCAGAGGTTGATACACAATAATATGATATGGGTTATTTCAAGTTCACTCTCAGACTCCTCTCTTTCTTCAGAATTATCCTCAGACTCGTCTCTGAGAGTGTGAGGGGGCAACTCGAGAGGAGAGGGTGGTATACCTCTTTCTCCACCGGTTAATAAATAATATTCAAGGTAAAAGTTGGAAGGCTCAAGAAAATCATAAGTACCCTCTGAAACGTGATATTCAGGGGTTCCAACCGAATGGTTATCTTGATAGGAGTCTGGGTAGACGAAATAGGGGTCTGTATGTCAAAGGTCCTCCTGATTTTCTGGCATAGAGTATTCCAAGCGCAGTTGTTTGGTCTTCCTGGTAAGTTTTCTAGTTAGGGAATGGTTGGTTCATTCAGTCGAGTGTCTGACTATAGCTTCAATCTTCGAGATGGTTAGGACATGAGGTTGAGGGGAAGAAAAGGACGGTTCAAGATGAGTGGGAGTGCGGTGAGTACTGACCTGAGCAAGAGTGTTCACAACATAATATGAAGGAAAGAGAATATGTTCGGAGAGAACTTGGTGGGAATCACTTTTCAAGGAAAATATTACTTGCAAGATAGAACATGAAGGGTTTGGGATTCTGTTTGTAGCCATTCAGTTCTGTCTCCCTCCTTCTAGCACCATTTTTGTTGAAAGGCTAGTTTGACCCACTCAATCAGATGAAGGAAATCGTTTGATGGTATGTCCCAATTAGACCCACTCTCGTTTGGAGTAATTCTTCCAATTAGATTTTGGCTTGGTTACCAATGTAACTAAAATACTAATTAAATATGAATATGAGAACCGAAGGTTCTCAGATAAATTAAAAATATAAAAAAATCCAACTAACTAAAGTTAAACTATGTATGATTATTATTATAAGATGTAGTCTCTAACTAATTCTAAACTAAACTATCCCGATTAGGAGAAAACTAACAAAAAATGAATACAATTAAAATATATGTATTACTTGAATAGAATAAATTCATAACATAGGTAATATGCAAGTTCAACAACACAAGTAATATGCAAGTTCAACAACACAATGTGTTAGAATCAAGAAATTGACTAGTTAACTATATTATGTTATTGTTGTACTTATTCTAAAAATCATGGTAATTGTAAACTTCAAACATTAATTTAGAATTAATTCATCAATAAATATTCACAAACTACAGTATGAGACATGCATAAATAGAATAGTCACATTCATACACATCAACACCATAATCTCCAACTATAATGTCTCTCGGTTCAAATTAACTTGCAGTAGAAATATTGTCTTACTACATTCTGAAACCAAAATCCCTTTCAAATGGATACTCCCCCTACTTATAGTGAGGAGTGATTTCTTACAATCGTCCTCTTTTTCAATCATCATATTAGGGTCATTTTACAAAAAGGGACTCTTCACATTCCGATTTAAAAATTGAGATTAAAATAATTGAAGAAGGTAACATCTGGAAAGAACTCTGTAATTTTTAATCAGGAACTTCCCTGTTCCTGGAGTTTATCTTGGTATTTTTTCAAATGGAATGATCTCCTAATATGCTCTCGAGTTTTCTTTATTTCAATCTCTCCAAGACCGATTCTTCGTTGCAAACTTTGACAAACACTTCTTGATATAACTATTATGATGTGTTTTTTATGAAGGATCGGATTTTGTGGGTGAGCCGAGCAGGTTTTAACATGTGTTCTTTAATTGATTTTTCTTCAAATTGGCATATATTCTGGATGATCACCTGGCCAGATTTCTTGTGATCCTCCACCTCAAACATTCTAGCATTGATAGATATTGTTTCATCAATGGAATGCATTTGTTGTACCCCTGACTCTTCCATGATATCATTTTCATTTCTCCATAACTTTGTGTAGGTGTCGTTTGTTGCTCCTTGGGTGGTGTGTGCACTCATGAAGAGAGGTTTGCTAGTTTCAAAGAGCATCAGTCATCTAACGCTTCCCTCTTCAAATATACTAGCAGCATGGTAGGTGGAGGGTGGTGCATATCCTACAAACTAAGCATCTCTTCTAAGGATTCACTTGATTCATGATACCTTTATTGATTCTCTACCAATGAGATTTGCATCCTAAGTTGTTCCTATCACTAATCACATATGCTACTTAGAAAATCGTTGAGCTCACTCTATCATGTCACTAATTCTTCACTCAATGCTAGTGTCTGTGCCTTGATAGTTTCCTTAGTGCATGTGGATGCTATGGTGTCTTTTATGGCTATGTTGAGTTTCTATTTTTCTTCCTCTAACTCATTTCTATGGGTGTCCCATTGGATTTTCATCCTTTTCTCAAATTATACATTCATTTAGTCTCTTTGAGTTTGTAGGGCTATTTTCATCTTCTCTTAATTGAGACTCTCAGGTGCTCTTATAGCTTCTTGTACATTTATGGTGAACTTGTTATTTACACTTTTCAAATCTATATTCAACTTGACTACTATGTTCTTTGCAGTGTCGAGGGTGTCGGTTACCTAAAGGAAATATGAGGCATTTAACCTTGTGAAAGAATTTAGTGTTGAAGCTACTTGGAGAACATTCTCTTTAGGGTCAGTCCCTACTTTCCACTCTAATACCCTCCCTGTATATGATTTTGACCTAGTGTCTTCTCCTATTTTTCCCTTGCCCAATATTTTCTTGATTCTTCTTGTCCTATTATCAAAGTAGTAGTCTACAATGGCTACTAAAGAGCCCTCAAAATTTAGGTCATGGGAGGAGAAGGAGGAATCTCTTGGAATGGTACTTATGGGAGTGTACTTTAGAGGATGTACATTCAAAATGCCTAGGTTGGGTTTTGATAGAGTGCTAGGTGTTTGGCTTGAACTCTTCTTCAATAGATCATCTGCTTTATTATTAGCTTCAACCTCATTAGCTAATCATTTTTCCTCTGCCTCATCAACTAATTTCTTGGCTTGTGCTTCATCAGCTAACCTCTTTCCTTTTTCTTCCTCGACCAAATTTTTGGCTTCTTATTCTTTTTTTCTTTTGGAGTGCAACTTGATGTGCCATGCACTCATGTTATTTTTTGTTCTACTCCTCAACTTGTCTTTTTTGATAATCTTGTTTAGATTGGAGCCTTTTTTTGTTCAAGCCACTCTTCTTTCTTGGTTTTCTCTTGTTCTTTGGTGATGTCGGTATCTTGTTCTCACTAAAGTAACCTCTAGAATTGGTTTAGAGTTTCCCTCTTGATCTCTTCTTATTCAAGTACAATCTCTTGCTTGGTAGGATCATGGGGAAACTAGTGTAGGAATTAATCGTAAGAGAGAGTTCCCTTAAACTTGTCTTCCTCGAAATCAACAACATAGATATTAGAATGGGTGAGACTGATAGACTTGACATGGATGATCGCCATCCCATGAGGATCATGGACTTTAGGATCTCCCAGCTATAGGATTAGATCTTGTAGGACCTATGCTTCTTTTCTTTCATGTTGGCTATTGGAAATAGTGTAATTTCCAATCTGGATAGGGAAAATTGGCCAAATTGTTTTTCTACTAGTTTGCAATAGTGTAGTAACCCTTGACCCCATGGTTTGGTATGAAATTTAACTTATCAACAAATGGTCTGGGACAAAGTATGCTAAAAATGTGTGGGGAATCAATGGTCCCATACACCCTGATATATGAGTAATATTTATAGAGGAACCAATTGGCTACCCATTTCAGCCCATTCCTAGCTTTGAAGGAGATTATGTTTCTAGCGAAACCAAACAAGAGAGAGTGCAGAGGGGATAGAAATATATTTCATATATCATGAAAGTGTTGTATGTAATTAATGCTCCATAGTTGAGAGAAATATATATGGATAGGAGGTTGATTTCGGTCCCAGTTCCACCCCAGGTCAGGAAATTGTACGAAGGATAAAATGGCATCGATCATGTAGGTCGACATATAAAAATAAGGTTTCTTCATACTTAGGAGATTTTTTGCGTGCAGACATATGTTGAAAACCATGATGTTTGTCCAATTGAATATTTGTCCTGTACTGATGATGGTGTGTTCCAAAGGAAACCAATCAGTTTGAAAATGTGTGCTCTTTTCTTCTCTATATAGGCGACAGAGAATGGCTACCAACAACTTGTAGGGAGTTTTGAGCCTATGGGTAGGAACTAATGTATGGCCATGTTTGAGGCTTTTGTCTTCGTCTACCCACCAATGCTTCATCGAATTTAATGCTAATTTTATTTCTTACGAAAACCATTTCAAGAATGGTTCATTTAGAGAGCATGTGGGAGTGGCAAGATGATATATGCAGTCGGTATCTTCAGGTCTAAGCGACACTACCCGCTTCCCTTGTTTTCTTAGGATGGTCGTTTTAGTGGCATCAAATTGTCGAGGCACCATTGTGCTGCCTCATTGTATGGGAAAAGCATTGGTCGGGTAGATACAAGATGGATACGGCTTCTTAGGATATTATGGTACACTTCCAAATTCTCATCATCCATGGGGAAATATGAAGAATTGAAGATCCTATAGATTTCTTCATAAATGGGGCAGTGGTCTTTGCCAGTGTGATGATTAGTATCATTCACCAAAGCTTCATCTAGTTGAGATGATGGTTGAGGCCCTGCAATAGTCCATAAGTACTTTAAGCCCTTCGACCTTTTGGGGTTCTAACTTTCCATGATTGATTACCAAATTGTCTTGTAATAGCACATTGAAATGAGCATCAACTTAATTAAACATAATGTGTTAACTGTAACAACAAAAGAATGTTTAAACAAAAAAAATGGGTTACATGTAATCAAGCGATTGCAGTAACTATGCAGTAGCACTAAGTAAAAAAGAAGGAATCAAGATAGAAAAAATGATTTGAAAAATTATGACATAAGATGTGTCTGAATACGGGAGTTTTTATAGCTCATAACACACACCAAGCCAACATAAACGTTCCATAACTTGGGTGTGTATGAGAATATTTCTACATATGGTCTTAACCTTTGTTGTTAATGCCCATTATCTCTGTCATTAATTATCATTAAGGTTGATGGGCGTCTGAGCTCATATAATGGAGGTGGTGCTAGGTTGGGATTAAAATAAGAATGTTATCATAGGTGTGCAATCGAAGAGGGAGGGATCACAGACTAATTTGAGCTCCAAAGGGAAGGGTATTGGAATTATATTCTCTCATATTTTGAAAAGTGTGCTGACCTGACCCATATGTAGTGTTACAGGGGAAGGTGGGACCCTTCAAGGTCGTGGCATCAGAGGAAGTAAGGGTGAGTTTCAAACTAAATCCCGAAGAAAAGGTATCATAAGAATATTTTATTTTCTAGAAATATGTGCCAAGTGCGTTTCTTGTAAGACTTCGAAACAAAGCCATAATAGTTTTAAAGAATGAGGATATGTTTGAACTCTGATGGAGATTGTATCAAAAGAATATTCTTTAAGCCTAGGAGAATGTGCCAGACACATACGTGGAAAGGATCAAAAAGTCTATCGAAGTTTCAGCTTTGGGGTTCGAGATTATGGGGAATGAACTAGATCCTAACGAGAATAGTATCTAAGGAATATTCCTTCGATACCATTAGAAAAGGTGGAAAGTCCCGAAATAACTAAAGAAAACTTATTGAAAATCAATAAACTGGGAAATCGAGTGTCCAATTTTAATATGTCATATGAGGAGGTGGAAGCTTGATAGGTTGTACTGACTCGGGGAGGTGAGATATGTTGGGCTTGAATCTAATAATCCACAGGGTGCCACAAAGGGAGAGGTGGATGAGATGGATTTATTGGAGTACGATGATCAGATTTTTGGATGATGTGTGGAGTGAAAAACTTCGACGGACATGATTCTAAATCAATTATGACTTAATCTCTAATTTCCTTAGTGAAGTAGGAATGTATGCCTTCTAGGGGATAAAATAGGCACGAAAAATAAGAGGGTGACCCATAAAAATTAAAAAAAAAATATGGGTTGTTGTGGGAGGTGAGCCACAACACTTTCATGTGTTCAAAAGTTTTCCATTACTAGATCATTTCTTGAGTTTTGGATTTTAGATCCCATGTATACATTAGAGTGTTATTAGTAGCATCATTATCAATATCATATAGCCATTAGCTTACACATTGTTGGTTTTATTTGCATATTTGTTTTCTTCATTAGATTAAGAAAATATTGCATTTCAAAAGAGAAAAAAAAAAGGTGTTCTAGGGTGAAGCTTTTGAGTGTTCTAAAGAAGATTGCATTGGTATGGTTAGTATTTTAGGATAATTTTCATTTGGCTAGCTTTTTTTGAGAGGTTGTTTAGTGATTGTGAGGTTGTCTTTTTTATTGTAAAATCTAAAAAAGAAAGCATATCTTCATTCCTTAGATATAGTTCATCGAACATAAATTTGCATCTCTTGCATATATATTTTCTCTTAATTTGGATTGGAAAAGAGTCAAAACATCATTGAATTTGCATCCATTCCCTCGAGTTATCAACAACCATAAGGAAAAATAACGCTTAATTTAAAATCTCTTAGACTTTTTTACTTCATAGAAAAAAAAACACTATATAGGATTTAGGGCCTTGGTGTAGGATTGGAGAGTAACTCTCCAAGGCCACCTAAACTGAACCTAAAAGTCACTAGTGAGAGCATAAACCCATTGTTACAACGTGTGTGTCAAGAGGATTCTATAACAAAGGATTTAAGCACAAGGTCACACTGGGGAAAGTAGAGTGATATCCCCTGTCTACTTGTCTTGGTATTTTCTATACTTCTTTGATTACCACATGTACATGGGTTTCAAAAGTTCCACACCTCTTCATGAGTTAGTTCTCTTGAAGCTTCAAGATTAATTTCCCTTCCCACACATGTGTTCAAACCTTTAACTATTCTCCTAGTCATCGATTATGATTTGGTAACCATAGTGGGGTTTCCTAAATAGTGGGGTGAGAAAGTAGAAGTTGAAGTGGTCAAAAAAATTCCTCCACCTAATTTTAACCCTCCTTTAACTGATCCTAGAGACCCCATACTCATCTAGGTAAGAGGATACTTCAGTGATCTATTTTCTTTATTCAGTGATCCTCACACAATATTGAGACTAAGTATTAAATCTAGTATGTTTGAGCCTTCAATATCATCAATATGTGTCCTATAAGGCACCTCCATCATGTCCTCCCTTCCATCTATCGACATTGTAGGACCTACACCATCTATTCCTAGTTCACTAGGTGTCTCCATTTGTGGAATGTTGGTAGTTACTACTATTCCTTCCATGAGAATACCTAGCATTAACACACCCATAACATCCATTGTGATGCCCATGTATGGATTTTCATCCAGTGGGGGGGCAGGCCTTGGTTCCAACATGAAAATCGGATCTCCTTCTACTTTTGGCATCCCTATAGGTAGGCCAACAATGTTGAATGTTGGTTTCCCTTTTGGTTGGAATGTTCCTAGCAGGTTTGGGGTTGCTCCTAGCCAAAATAGGGGCAACAATGTTTCTAGGAGATTAAAAAATGACCATGTTCTATCAAAATCATTATGGATGGAAATTCCTATCAAAATATCATCAAACATGCCAAACATTGATGGAAAATTGAGAGAGGACCCCTCGATGCACATCATGAATTATCATTTTTGTTGTTCATCCAAATCTTTGATGGATTAAAGTATTCTATTGCATATTTCACATACATCCATGAATGAAAGTTCCTATAAATGGTATATCAAACTCAAGGGTGCTTCCTTCAATATCTTAATGACTTGGCCATGGATTTTTAATGCATTTTTAGTTACCCATTAGGATTGAGACAAGAATATATATTTTGATGTATTTTCATCATGATACTTCCACCCATATATCTGATCATATTCATGAATGGAGATGATGATGTAGTCTCATCAAAGCCTAGATTCCTAACCAACTCCTTATGGATTGGTTTAATAAATCTCTATTACCACCTATTTTCAAGGATGTAGCTATGGAAGGGGAAATTGTTGAGGAGAAAAATATTTTATGTGCCCAACATTTAGACTTTATCTACTCTTATTCCAAAACCTTATATGATACTATCCATCATGCTCTGAGGGTGTCAATATATCCATGCAATAAAAACCTAGGAACCTACGTCGATGGTGTGATCAATTATATTTCTAATGTCTCTATGGGTTAGTTAGTTTATTAGTTGGGTCAAATGAACATCTCATAACACCCACCAGTTGTTGCACCCACCATTCAAACTTCTCAAGTTTTTTGCTCAAACCTCCAAGGTGAATTTGATGTAGTCCACACAATCGAAGAATCATCATCAACCTAAAAGAAAGAATAAAAGTGAAATGAAGAATTCTAATAATGAGTGTGGGACTTCTCAAAACCAAAAAAATCATGGTGGAGGCACTAAGGAGAAAAATAAGAATAGGTTCCCTTGTAAGATTTATGGGGAGGACCATCCTACTCATCAGTTTCCAAAGATGAATGAAATTCATCAGTACTTTTCCCATCAGAGGGATCCCCAACAACTTACTCTTTTGACCCATCCATTTCCTCCTCAACCACAACAAATGGTTTCTTCAAAACATATCCCTTCATAAGGGGAAACAATAGGTACTCCTCAGTTTTAAGGGTTGTCCTCAAGTGCTAATGTGTTCAAGTGTGACAATACAGTCTCCTTGTAAACTCATTCTCACAACTATGAAACTCCTGAATTTGGTCTCGTGAATCGAGATCCAATCCCCTCTTCCCATCCTAGTGTCCCTTTCTAGATATATAATCCATCATTTGAGATGGTTCTTCTCCCACCAAAAGGTTTTCTTTGGAAAAAAAAAACATAATATGAATACACAGGCTACCCACAACTATAGTTTTGTGGAAGACTTGTCCAAGGCACAATGTCCCATGTCTACCCTTGAAGTCCTCCAAAGTTTCCCCATGCAATGAAAGGAATTGTTTTTAACTATAGGCAGTGTTTAACCCTCATAGTCTAATTTGATTATGTTTTATCTAAACCAAGCTCATTAGAGGATCTCCCACCAAATTGTTTTGCAAATCCAAGTTATAGAAAGTGGGAATACAATATATCACATGATTGTTGATGAAGGTGCCTCTACTTGCATTATGTCCATTTCATTTTGGAAATCTATAAACTCTCCAAAGCTTGATCTTTATAACACCATGTTAAAGGCCTTTTATGGACACATGTTTAGGCCTCATAGTATCTTCACTTCATTTCCCATTAAGTTAGGTGGTAAGACTATCTCCATGGAAGTGGAGGTGGTCGATGTCCCTTTGGAGTATAATTTTATATTTGGGTGCACTTGATTCTACAATATTATGGTTTTCAAGTCATCCATCTTTAGGGTCCTTTGATTTCCTCACCAAGGAAAAATTGTCACCATTGATCAACTTGTATTCTACACCCGAGACCTTGGGACTAATGTGTGTTCTATTGTACCCTTTCTCGGTGACTCCGAGATTTCTTACATAAGTGTTGGTGTGGGGATGTTCAAATACTCCTCTTTTATGGGTACATTTACCCTTCCCCCACAACCTCCCTCTTCAAATGTTTCTTCTTTCAATATGATCTATTTTTTTACCAGTGTATCCCTTATATATTTTGATCCTTGGGTCATACCTCTTCTTAAGTAAGTTGAGTCTTACGAAGATAAAATGTTTCTTATATCAATTGAGTCCATTTATCAAGACATCCAATCAACATATATTGGCTCCGATCCAAACTTCCAACAAGATGTGGAATTCAATCAGTATTTTGGGCATTCATGGGCCATCACTCCTCTTCATTCTTCACATGAATTCTTATATATTGCATTACCTTTTGATTCTTCCACCATGGAATTCATGGATTCACTTTATAGGCCCTATGATGACATGTGCCATCGTACATCATTTATTCTCAATTTCGAATAGTTAGAGGATTATGTTACAAATCTTGTTTCTCCTGATAATGTTCGATGGTATAAATCAATTTTTATGAGTGATTATGTATTTCTAGAAGGGAATTTGGATAAAATTTCAAAATATCTACCCATTGACATCTCAAAAAATCTAGGTGTCATGGAAAACATATTGATAGGTGTTGATTTTTCTCCTCGTGAAATTGAACTTTATACTTCCCTATTCAAATAATTCAATAATGTATTTTCTTGGTCATACAAGGAAATGTTTGGTATTGACCCCTATATTTTTGAACATGAGATCAAGACCTATGATAGATACACTCCTATTCAAAAAAATATCCAGCCAATCAACACAAAGAAAGTCGTTTCCATCAAGGAGAAGGTTGAAAAACTTCTTCATGCACAATTTATCTATCCAAGTCCCTTGATTGAATGGGTGTCCAATATCATTCCATCCTCTAAGAAACATGGCACAATTATGGTTTGTGTTGATTATAGTTATTTGAACAAGGCTTGTCCCAAGGGTGTCCCAAGGATAATTATCCTAGCCCATTCATCGATTATATTATTGATGAATTTGCTAGGAGTGAAATCTTCCCATTCATGGAAAGATCTTCCAAGAAATCTTGTATATGAAAATGAAAAACCTTATATACAATTATAAAAATATGGAAATATACATCATATCATTTAAATAAAGAAAGAATAAAGTGCAACAACATAGATTTTTTTCTACAAGGTTTTGGAGTCTCCTTTCAAACAACATTATGTATTTCTTGTAAAATAAAATGAACTTGGAATCTGCTATGACTTTTGCAAGATGAAGTAAAAATAGAAATGTCTTCAAATAACTTTAGATGAGTATTTATTTTGGAACTCAAAAAATATTTTGATAGAGAATACATTTTAAATTAAGAGATTTCAACTCAAATTCTAATCAATCACTAATGTAATGCCCCGAAATAGTTCTTTGCAGGAGAAATTTATAACAATATCCCAATATGACAAGTTCGATAATGTTTGGAACAAGAGAGATGAAACAACTTCAACAAGATCTCAATGACAATTAAATGAGCTGAAATAAACCAAATATACTTTTCATAAGAAGGGATTTCTCTCCTTTGGACCGGAAATGTTACAAGAAGACTAAATATTTCTAGAGAAAGAACTGCTCAAACCCAAATCTTCCTGTTTTCCATACATACATGGAAGATTTGATGGAAAGAAGAAAACTAGAAGAAAATGTGGGAAGAAAAGTTTTTTGTAGGAAAATTCACAAAATATTGGAAATATAGAGCTTTTTTTCATGTAGACTCTTCACCATTGTAGAAAATTATGACTACCAACCCCTTGGTACTTTATCTTGCCTTTAAAAATATGCTCTCAAAACTTCTTGAATTAGTTAGGGTCTTTTCCTTCCATAAGTTTCCACATGCGTCCTTTTTGGAGTAAATCACTTTAATTAATTCTTATTGAAGTCTCATTAATGACTTTATGTCATCGAAATTTGTGCCTCCTAGTGGGACCCATTTCATCTTTAATAAAAGTTATTTAATAAACTTTTATTTCCAAATTTTCAATTTCACTGCCTTTAACAAAAGTGGGTTGTGTTTTAATTTTTTGTGCATGATAGTTAATTTCTCAACCATGGAAACCACTATAGAATTAATTTTCTTCATTATATGTTTCCAACGAGTCCTCTTTAGTGAAATTTGGAGTTTTGTATCTCAAGTTATCACCTCGGGAAGTTGAGGTTCCAAACAAATTTACTAGAAAATCATGAAAATAAAGTTGAATGTTATTTTAATTTATGGGAGAATTATGTCCAAATTCATCAATTAAAAATTCTCCCATTTTCTTCTTTGTCAAATTACCATTCCAATGAGGTATGGTTTCCCCAAAATTGATGTCTATATCTCGAGTTATGAGCTTCAGAAGGTCATTGATCAATAGTCATCCATCTAATTCATGGATCAATCTCAGCCCTTGGTTAAAATCAACCTCTTAAATCCAACATGCATTGTGGTAGTTGAAATTTTAATGTTTATAATGAAAAATAGTAAATACTCTTCATGTGGAACAGAGGATATTATGGAGATCTTGGTGTAGCTCTCATGCCTTAGGAAATTTCATGAATTAATAAAATTTTGGTGGCACAATCAGCATCCATTCATCACCCAGTTAACGTAAAGTCAACGCATAGTCATATCCCATGTGTCATAGTATGATAGGATCCCACATGCATGATTTTATTGGTCACCACATGACATAATGTGATTGATTTTCATATTTCATAATGTGATTGGTTACCATGTCTTGCAATTAAACTTAGGGGAAAATGTTAAGTATGGGAGAGTGGGGAGATGGATGAGAGTGAAGTATGGCAGGTTAAGAAGTGAGGAAAGGTCATGGGATGGGAGAGAGAATAATATGTGAGGGGATTTAATGTGGAGTGGAATCGGGTGTGTAGTGATTAGTAGTTTCACGATGCATTTGAGAGGATCGGGCTTGGAGTGATAAAGAGTGTCATGACGCCATAGAGAGGATCAAATTTGGGAGAAGAGGGGATGGAAATAATGATGGGAAATATGGAAATAAAACTAGGTATGGTAGAGTGTAGGAATAGGGAATAAGACTAAGAGGAAATTGAAGGAATTATTAGAAATATGGAAATAAAACTAAGTATTTTAAAGTGTAGGAATAAGGAATAAGGATAAGAGGAGATGGAAGGAATGATGGGAAATATGGAAATAAAACTAAGTATAGTAGAGTGAATGAGAAGAAATGTGATTATGAGAGAATGAAAGAACTGAGACTTAATACTCCCTTTCTCTTATCATTCTAATTATGTATAAGTGAGACAAGAAAGTATTACAAGACTAAGTTTTGAGAACGAGTACCGAAATTGAGACTAAGTATAAGAGAGGAAACTTAATGCCGAGAGAAAAATCAACTGTGTTATGCATGGAAGAAGTGATATTCACGTAATATTGGTTGGTTGGAAAAAAAATTATTATTGTTGAGACCTAAGTCTGCACCCCTGCCCCTCCTGCTCATTTTCCCCGTACCTTCTTGAAAATCATTCCCCTTCTAGTTGGTTAAGTCAATTTGACTCTGTAAATGACTTGGTTTCTATCGTTTTCTTTGTTGATTGAGTCTTTTCACATTTTGTTTATGTTTTTATTGAAGGATAATTATATGTTGTGATTTGGTTCGGAATACTTTTCATAGTGCTTACCATTGATTGATCTCACATCAGGTCGACTAATCCTTTTTGTATGCACAGGGAATGCCCATGAACAAAACGCAGCAATTTAGAGCAGTAATTTGCAAGCCCGGATTGTGAAAACAAACAGGGTAAATTTTCAACACTAAAGATATATTCGGTCGATCATATCAATGGATCTTGTACATTCAGGGTTCCAAAAAGGCACAAGGTTTAATTGCAGAGTTACACAAACTTCACTCTGTAACTTCGGAGCCAAAATGTCTGAGCTCATTTTTGTCAAAAACTCCCGAATGTCGAAATTTCCAAGCTCATCTTTGTCGAAAACTCTCGAATGTTGAACTGTCGCATCACTTCACAAGATTATCCATCTGGGAGATCTCCACCATTAGAACTCAAAAAATCATGAATGTCGAAACGTCGGAGCCACATAGCATTCATATGTGCTGACACGTAGCATTCATTCGTGGTGACACATGGAATCCATCAGTCGTCGACACGTGACACTCATTTCAGGCCATTTGGGTTACATCATCTGCTCATTTATGGGTGACATGTGTCACTCTCTTCATGTGGACAGGTCAGTGATAGTGATGTCATGGAGACATCAGATTCAAGAGATCAACCATCCGGGAGGTTTACTTCAAGACAAGCACAAATCATCCAAAGTGTCGAAGATCCGATGAGCCAAATAGTCAAAGTGCCAAAGAGTCGAAGAACTGAAGACACATGGCATCCATCAATTGAGACACATGACACTCTCCTATCATGACAAATGGCAGTCTCCTATCATGACGCGTGGCACTCATTTCAAGAATATTTGGGTCTGTCATCTATACTATTTCAAGTGACACGTGTAACCTTTATTTATGTGACATGTCAGCGATATGATGTTAGGCCACCACATCACTCCAGAAGTTTAACACTCTGGGAGATTATCAAACTCAACATTCACATCTCCCGAACCCCCAAATTTTTGAAGTGCCAAAACACCAAATGTTTAAGGATAAATCCTGGGTTAATTAGAAATAAGTGGTGGTTAATGACTCTAGGAGTTCGGGCCTCCGGGAGATATGAATATTTTGTGCTCCAAATCCCATGAACATTGTATTTCCAAACTGGCTCACCCACATTTATTGCACATTTTTAAATGTTTAAAAAGGGGCGCCAAACCATAATTGGGGAAACTACATGTCCAGACTGCATAAAGAATATCTGAGACTTTAGAAAATGCTAGATGACTTGCTTCTTTCCTCCAGGGAATAAGTAGGGGAAAAACACTGCCAACATATTCAATTATCTCCAGTGCCCTCGAACAACGCGTGTGCATTCCAGTGCTCAATACAGAATTTAATTCTTCCACTCCTAGCCATCTTATGTCAAATCTTGGTTCACTCCAACATGCACATTTGTCAAGATTCAGTGCTAGTAGCAGTTTTTAATTGTTCAATCGCAAAAATCTTTTAGTTTTAGGCAAAATAAGTGGTATTTTTTGTGTGATAAGAACCACTCCTTTTTGTTAAGTTAAGTTTGAAGTATACATTAATATACTTCTACAATGTGTTTTAGTTAAGTTAATAAGTTGTTTTATAGCCGATGTGTACAGCGAAACCTCAATTCCACATTGGTCGGGGGCCTCCACATCTGTGATAAATAGGCATTATTTCTATGTTAGAAGGGTTCAGTTTTTGGGATAAAAATATCAATACAACAACTGGTTGGACCTGTTTTGTGCATGGATTAAAGCTCTCTACCTGTTGCATATACTATTGATGACAGTGTGTTTTTATCTGATTTCGTATGTATTTCTCTTATCTTGAATACAGTTTTGAATTGTGCAAAGTACATTTCTTTCCTTCAGCTATTGTATAACCTGTCTTTATTAATATGTAACCTATGAAAACAACTATGATTTTATGAAGATTGGTTTTTATTGCAACTTGTGGGTAATTGTTTTTTTGGTACATGTTTAATGCCTTTAAATGATATTTTAAGACTTAAAATTCTAGTAGCAAATTGTTCACTGAATGGTTTGTTGTTTTCCTTTGTTTCTTACCTTTATTGTCTCTCTGGTATGTCCTTAGTGTGCCACCAGCCAAGGAGGACCCTCGTCCATGTCATTTGGCCAACCCAACCATGCTCGTGTCTTGGTAAAACAACCCTCTAACTAAACCATAAATAAATAAAAAACAACCATTCATAACGTGAGGTGGCCCAGCTCTACCCTTTAGTAGTCAAGTGCATACTTTAGGACCAACAATTATCTTGGGCATACAAACTTGGATTTTGAATCCGTAAAATGGCTGAAAATTTTGATACTAAGGGATATACCATGAGATGATGATTGTTAAATATTTCTTTCTTATGATATCAATTTTTATTTTTTATTCCAAGGTGCAGAGAATCAAAGTGACATGATTTTAGATCAACAATTGGCTCTGAATGCGGGACAGTGACCCCCTATGGGTTTTTGAGAACACCATAATATAAAGACCAACTTCCTTTTCCAATTGGATATGAAGTTATCTCCATCTATCAACTACTTTATTATGAAAAACTTTGACTGAAAGAAATAAACTATGTACATACAAGATCTACCTACCCTACCCTACTTGGATGAAAGGGACACCTTTCAAGTGTAAGTAGATTTCCAATGTATCCATTCAAGCATCAAATTGATATATGGAATGAACTCCAAAGTTGGGGAATATATCACTGTTGTTATCAAGGAATCAAGAACACAATAAAATTATAATGAAGTAAAACTGAGTCGGATGTGCCCGAGATTTCATTGCATTTCTTGGAAAACAATGTTTTGGAACCATGAATCAATAAAATCAACTCTCGATTGCTCATGAGTGTTGCAATATTTTATTGAATGATAATTTTTCCGTTTGAAAAGTTATTCATCTTTCTCCTTATCACTAACCACATCCAATATTTTTTATTCATCAAGTATACATTGAAAGGATTCTTCCTTCATGCAATGACCATGTTTCCATGATGAGGTTGCAAAGATAAATTGTTGCTGAAAATTTATGGATAACTATAATTTTGTGTTTTGTTGTTCACCAACAACTTCATTATCTTCATAAATAAAACATATAATCCATGAATACTTCTTTTGCAAATGCCCTTCTTTTGATTCTTGGAAGATATCTTCTTCATTAAACTCTACTTCATATGAGCAATCAATATCATAAAAATATTATGTAAAGTGTTGATTACTTATATTTATCCAATGTAAACATTCTTCTTGTGGCTTGGTATAAGCTAGTTGTGCCATTTGAGAACATGCTACAATTTTTTCATCATGATATTATTGAATGAAATTCTCGTGTACATCTAGTGGAGGCTTTTTAAATTCATCTTTGAACTCATTATGATCATTACTCTCAAATTGAGCATATGAGAGGTTGAAATTTCCCTCCAATGGAGCATGTAAAGGATGGTAATCTTCATGAATTGAATCTATAGGGTTCTCATTTTTAGTTTCAAGAAGAAGATCTGAAATCTATATATATATATATATATATATATATATATATATTCACATCTCTCATCAATTTTTTATTCTAAATCCATTCATCTATTGTCTTGGATAAATATTGAGAGGTTTAATAAACTAGCACTAGTTTCATAAATTTTTCTTTCAATGACTTTGATCTCGTTTCATTAACTCTTTCTAGTTGAACTTTCCTTATTTTTTTAATAAAAATCCCAGATTCGCGGGAAAATAATTTTCATAACAAATAAAAATAATGACAACATTTGGAAACATTTCTTGAGGAATCTCATGAAGAAATTTCATAAATATGAAATTGAAATCTTTGAATGTCTCTTCCTCATTTATCTGGGTTTCAACCAACTTTAAGAAAAGATAATATGGAAATATTTCTCAACAAATAATTTTTCTAATATATCCCAACTAGTGATGGTTCTGGGAAACAATGAATAATACCATCCACTAACATATTCCTTTAGAGTTAGGATAAATAATTGGATTTCAACATAATTTTCAACCACATTATAAATCTCACATGCATTGTCAAACTTAATCAAATGTTTCTCTACATCTTCTGAAGTATTTATGAAGAACATGGTAAACTTTTCCATGGAAATATCTAGCAAGGGATGAACTTCTCCTTACAAATTGAGTGGTCTTTTGTGCAATCATTTCTTTCTTTGGGTAACTTCTCCCTTTAATGTAGCTTGAAAACATTTTGTTGGGATTGATTGGGAAGGAAAAGTGTCATCACAACATGAAAGAAACTCCTCAGAGGAATATTCATATAAATATTCTAGAAATAATGGAATCTTTTTGTGAAGTCGCCAGGACATATTTCTTTAAAATCTAAATTTTCAATGGTGGAGTGGCCAAGGATATCATCCTCCCAAATCTTGGATGGTTCTTTGTTTCTATGGAAGTTGTCACAACTGATTTTTTACTGAAAAATAAAAAATATGTCTTCAAAGCCATTTAATGCTCCTTGAACAAGGTTTCCAAGAACCCAGTTCATCATGAATCAATATCTAGATCTTCTTTCAAAACATCAACCAAAGAACTTCTAGTTTTCCAATAATATTTGATGCTATATGTATTAGATTTCTTGAAAAAAAAACGTTCCCCAGTATGGTCGCCAAAAATGTTGATATCCAGATTGGTCAAGATCCAAACAACAACCTCACAATGAGGATAAAATCCCCCTATGTTCTTATATAGCTGGTACTCATCTCTTATATGTTGGAAGATTCTGTGTATGGTTCTATGATGGATGCAAAGGGTGAATGCTAAATATAAAACCCCTAAAGATCTTCCAATAAATCTTGTACATACAAAAGTACAACCCTAATATAAAAATATACAAATATACATCATATCATTTAAATAAAGAAAGGATAAAGTGTGGCAACAAATATTTGTGTCTACAAGGTTTTGGAGTCTCCTTTCACCAAACATTTTTCCTTTCTTGTCAAATAAAATGAACCCAGAATCTGCGATGAATTTTGCAAGATGAAGTAAATATAAACAAGTCTTCAAAGAACTTTATACGAGTATTTTTTTTGGAACTAAAAAAATATTTTGATAAACAATACATTTGAAATCAAGTTCTTTCAACTCAAATTCTGAGAAATCACTAATTTAACGCCCCAAAATAGTTCTTTGCAAGAGAAGTTTATAACAATATCCCATTATGACAAGTTCAATAATGTTTGGAATAAGAGAGTTGAAACAACCTCAACAATATCTCAATGACAATTACATGAACTAAAATTTAAACCACGTCTACTTTTTACAAGCAGGTATTTTATCCTTTGGACCTAAAATGTTACAAGATGACTGAATATTTCTAGAGAAAGAAATGATCAGACCCAAATCTTCATGTTTTTCATACATACATGGAAGATTTGATGGAAAGAAACAAAAAGGAAGAAGATGTAGGAAGAAAATTTTTGGCAGGCCAATTCATAGAATCTTGGAAAGATAGATATGTGTTTCTTGCGGACTCTTCACCATTGTAGAAACTTTTGACTGCCAACCCCTTGATTTTGTTTTCTCTTTCCTTTAAAAATATGCTCTCAAAACTTCTTGAAGTAGTTAATGTTTTCTCCTTCTAGAAGTTTCCATGTGCATTATTTTTGGAGTAAATCAATTTAATTAATGCTATATTGAAGTCTCATTAATGAATTTTTTTCATTAAAATTCGTATCTCCAATTGGGACCCATTTCGCCTTTAATAAATGTTTATTATAAACTTTTCAAGTTGACCACCTTTAATAAAAGTGGACCATGTTTTAATTTTTGGAGCATGATAGTTGATTTATTAGCCATGGAAACCACTCTAGAAGTAATATTCATCATCCAAAATTTCCAATGAGCCCTCTTGAATGAAATTTGGAGTTCTGGATCTCAAGTTATCACCTCAAGAAGTCGAGGTTCCAAACAAATTTACCAACAAACTACGAAAACAGATCTAACTATTCTTTTAATTTTGGGGAGAAGTATGGAAAACTTCAATCCTTGAAACCTATCCCATTTTCTTCTTCATTGAATCATCTTTCCAACAAGGTATGGTTTTCCCAAAATCGATGTCTAGATCTCGAGTTATGAGCTTCAGAAGGTCATTGCTCAACAATCGTCCATCTAATTCGTAGATCAATCTTGGCCCTTGGTTAAATTTTGCATCTTAAATCCCACATGCATTGTGGCAGTTAAACTTTTAATTCTTATAATGAAAAATCTTCCATACTCTTCAGGTGGAACAAAGGATATTATGGATACCTTGGTGTAGCTTCCGTCAATGTTTTTTTTTTCAAATCATATATGTTATAACTTATCAATCTATTTGGTGATCAAATCATATTTATAAAAAACACTTATCATTTATCTTAGGCGATAATATATTAATATTTTGTTACTACCTTGAAAATTAGGCAAAAACACCAATACATGAGTGTCACTTGTGCATAACTGACAAATAATAATAACAAATCCCATATTAGAACATCTAGAGAAAAATCAACCTTTCATAGAAATTATAGAAAACTTACAACAACAAAAACAATGGCATTAGAAACTATCATTAGAAATACATAAAACATTTTCTTCAAGGTGATAAAAAACTCCAATATGAAAACACTATATATAATATGGTATACCATATATATGTTGAAATAAGTGAACAAAAAAAGTCAAGTATTAAAAAATGTTGCCTCATACAATACTTATATCATTTAAAATATAAGTTCATGGTATTCCCAAGAGTATCAATGCCTACCTAAAAATTTAGATGTAGCAAATATTGCTTAAAATATATAATACAAGATCATGGATTTGTCGAAAAATGTTAAGGAAGCCAATTATATATTCATGGAAAAATTTATTTCTAGGTGAAACATATTAAAATATAGAGAATTATTATCATAAATTTGGCTACAATTTGTTTTTATTTTTAATGAAAATATGAAGAAATTCAACCAAATTTTCTTAAAAAAAAATTTAATTTAGCCAAATTGGTGAAATTTTGATTAAAAACAAAACATTGACTCTCATGCCTTAGTAAATTTCATGAATTAATGAAATTTTTGTGGCCCATTCAATGTTAAGTCAATGCCCAGTCATAGATCATGTGTCATAGTATGATAGGATCCCACATGTCATGATGTGATTGGTTGCCACATATCATAATGTGAGTGGTCTCCATATGTCATAATGTGATTGGTTACCATGTATTGGACTTAAACTTAGGGAAAAATTTTAAGTATGGGAGAGTGGGGAGATGGACAAGAGTGAGGTATGGAAGGTTAAGGAGTGAGGAGAGGTCATGGGATGGGAGAGAAAGAATTCAATGTGGTGGGATTTGATGTGGAGTGAAATCGGGTGTGAAGTGATAAGGAGTGTCACAGCATTGTGGAGAGGATTGGATGTGGAGTGATAAAGAGTGTCATGGTGCCATCGAGAGGATCGGGTTTGGGAGAAGAGGGGATGGAAAGAATGATGGGAAATATGAAAATAAAACTAAGTATGGTAGAGTGTAGGAATAAGGAATAAGACTAAGAGGAAATGGAAGGAATGATGGGAAATATGGAAATAAAACTAAGTATGGTAGAGTGTAGGAATAAGGAATAAGACTAAGAGGATATGGAAGGAATAATGGGAAATATGAAAATAAAACTATGTATAGAGTGATGGGAAATATGGAAATAAAACTAAGTATGGTAGAGTGCGAGAATAGGAAATAAGACTAAGAAGATATAGAAGGAATGATGGAAAATATAGAATTAAAACTAAGTATGGTAGAGAATAGGAATAAGGAATAAGACTAAGAGGATATGGAAGGAATGATGGGAAATACAAAATAAAACTATGGAATAAAACTAGGTATGTTTGAGTGAATGAGAACTAAGGTGATTATTAGATAATGAATGAACCAAGACTTAGCACTCCCTTTCTCTTCTCATGCTAAGTATGAAAAAGTGAGACCATAAATTATTCCAAGGCTAAGTATCGAGAATGAGTTATGAAAATGAGACTAAGTATAAAAGAGGAAACTTAGTGCCAAGAGAGAAACCAGTTGTGTTATCCATGGAAGAAGTGTTCTTCATGGAATATTGGGAGGTTGGACAAAAGCATGAATATCTTGGGCATACAAACTCAAATTTTGAACTCGTAAAATGCATGAGAAAGATGAAACTGAGGGATGTACCATGAGTCCATGATAATTTAAAAATTATTTATTCTAATATCATTTTTTTTATTTCAAGGAGTGGAGAATCCAGGTGATTTTTTTTTCATAAACAAGGGTGGGACACACCCACAGTGTGGAACTACAATCTCGGTGGAATACCCTCCATCCACATGGAGGAACCCCCACTATTAAATCCTTGAGATTTCTCTACACGTCATAGAGGTCCTTAGAATCACCCCCCTCCCCCTCAAATGACTCCTCATAATTGTTGATGCAGTGGGCTTGAACCCATCTAGTTGATCGTGTCGGTCTAACATCTATGTCAGAACAAAAATTTTCTTAGTTATACTGCATCAACCAAAAAAATATATATTTAAAAAAACCTAAAAAAATTATAAAACTCAAAATTTTATAAAAATAATTTTCACAAGTCTTAGTAAGTAGTCCCCATTGTCCTTCAAGGAGCAGTGTGAGCTCTAGGTCCTAACAAAAGTGAGTTCCCTCATATGGGAAGTACTTAATGACAATGACTTTTGCATTTCACCAGCAAACCCAAGAAGGTCCAAAATGACTTTCCATCCCACCACCCATGAATTTCATCATATAATAAACCCACTACAACATCTTAGGGTTTTTGGGCCCTACCTATGGTACAATTGACTAAGGCCTCATCATAGGAATCATCTCTAGGAAGAATGTGACCAAAATAGTACCATAGCTAAAATAATTTTGTCACCTAGTTCTACATCATGTCAGTTGATCCCTCAAGTTGGTTAGCAATATTGAACACCAGTTAAACACATTAGGAGATTACCATTACCCATTAGTGGATCCCTTAAGACCTATTATGTATAAGGAACCTAACTTCCAAGGTTTAGGGTAGAATAGGTTAGTATTACGTCATCCTATGTGTTTTCATTTTTTTTCTCATGTTATTTATTGATTGAATGATGCATACATTTCATCTTAGTATATGCATGTTATAAAAAAAAATGATATATTGATGAAAATGGAAAAAATTTCTTTCTCTCATTGATTTTATATTTTTTATAAACCAGGGTGGATAACATCCCCCTGTCATTTGTTTCTATGTTAGAATGTAGAAAGGTTTTTAGAATGATGTAGGTTGTAAGTATTGGAGTACTAAATATGTTGAGGTTCTCATGTTCTCTACAGTGAGCACATATACCCATTTTGGATCCAAATGTCACCCCCTCTCACCTAGGGTTAAATAGAGAAGATCATGTCTCATGGCATGCAATGAAGAAAGTGATCCCAATGATGATGATGATAAATATTACCCATATCCAATGACCCCTCATATTACTCCCCCATCATTCATCTTAGCTTATTTCACTTGATCAACATGGTTCATTTGATGATGGTGGTCTAGCACACATGAGGTACACTAGTCATTGTTTCATGTTTTGTGTCACATTTAATGAATTAGGAATTTAGGTGATGATCATGGCTTGAATTTAGATAATGGATCATGAGCTTGGAAAAAAATAATTTCCTTGTTTCACCTTGGTGGCCATCATTTGTTTCATAGTCGAGTGTTGTCGCTCTTTGGGAACATGGGTACTATTGTGAGGCCTTGATAGGGGTAATGTACCACTCCTTTACACACTTAACACTTTTCATCTTGTTTGTTTTTGTGCTCCTTTATTTTGGTAATGATTGTTACATGTACACCAAAAAGGCCCATGGTTCACTCCCCTATGATATTGTAAGTTTTAAACCTATGAAGTAAAGAAATGCATAGAGGTTCTTAAGAAAAACATAAATTAATCAATGGCTCATTCACATAGTACACAGAGATTTATACCGGAAACCCTCAACCGGGAAAACCTTTCTTATATTCATTATATTGAATTTCACCATTCACTATACAATATATATACAATGTTTTTAGGTATTTTGTAGATACCAAAAACCTAATCCCTTAATCCGGGATTAATTTACAAAACCTCTAAAAATAGCAAAATCCACTAAAAATAGCAATAACTGCCCCAAAAACAAATTTTGGGCCGCTGCCCCGAACCTCGCCAGTTGTTGAACACTGTGTGTAACCAGGGGGGGCANCCAAGGAAAGTTCCCGACGCACACGACACAAAGAGCACTGCTAGATGGATCATCAGATGCAGTTGTCATATTTGACGATCCCACACACAAACATGCAAAGAATATAACACCTACCCAACATTCTCCCACTTGTTGTTGTCTTTGCATCTAGGGGTCCAGGGGATTATATAGTCAACAATCCAGGGCAGCAATTCCCATTGCTACTCTACATCAGGAGAACTTTTCTATTCTCACAGACTTTGTCAATGAATCTACAACATTCTTCAAAGTGACAACCTTTTCCAGCAACACCTTCTTTTCCTCAACCATGTATCTCACAAAGTGATATTGAACATCAATATGATTTGTCTTCGAATGATAAGTTGGGTTCTTTGCCAGGAATATTTCAGTCTAACTATCACAATCTAATCTCACTTCCTATTGTACCAACACAATACCTGAACACAATCTTTGTAACCATACTACTTCCTTGCGTGCATGAGTGGTTGCCATGTATTCAACTTCTGTAGTTGAGAGTGCCACTACATCCTGTCTTTTGTTCATCCAAATGATTTCTCCTCCAAATAGGTTAAACACATACCCACTTGTAGATATTCTACGATCCAGATCTCCAGCCTAGTCTACATCAACAAAGTCATGTATATCCACCACTCTTTCCAATCCTGGTCTTCCTTGGTATCACAATCTGTAATTGGTAGTGCCATGCAAATACCTAAAGACCCTCTTTAATGATGTCCAATGCTCCTTCCCTAGTTTTGACATATACCTGCTCAAAACTCCCACTGCATGTGCAATGTCCGGTCTAGTATAGACCATTGCATACATCAAACTGCCAACTGCATTGGCATATGGAACATGGGACATGTCCTCTTCTTCTTCCTGTGTCTTGGGACACTGATCTGAAGATAACTATACACCTATAGGAATAGGAACCTTGACTGGTTTACTTCCATGCATATTAAACCTCTGCAATATCGTCTCAAAATACTTTCTCTGATTCAACCAGAGTTTCATGTTTGCACAATCTCTTTTAATTTCCATTCCCAGAATGAAGTGAGCAGCATCGATATCCTTCATGTCAAATTTGGAGGATAGTTGTGATTTCACCTCCTTGATAACATCCATGTTATTTCCTACCAACAACATGTCATCAACATGCAACACTACATAAATGAAGTGATTACCAACCTGCTTGGAATATACACAGTGATCACCCCTGCTTCTTACAAATCCCAATCCAAGGATGTATGTGTCAAACTTTTGGTACCACATCCTAGGTCATTGCTTCAGACCATATAATGACTTCTTTAGCTTACAGACCATCTCTTTCTTTCCCTTCACTACAAATCCTTCTGGTTGCTTCATGTAGATTTCTTCTTCCAGATCCCCATGTAGGAATGTTGTCTTCACATCCATCTGTTCCACTTCAATATCAAAAGCACCAACAATAGATAAAATAAATCTAATAGATGTTAACTTGGCAACGGGATAAAAAAAATCTCACCAAAATCAATTCCCTCTACCTGAGAATAAACTTTTTCTACTAACCGAGCTTTGTATTTCTCCACTTTACCTTATGCATTAAACTCCTTCTTAAACAACCATTTTCTACCAACAAATCTTCTTCCAGCTGGAAACTCAACTATATCCCATGCCTCATTCTTATCCAAGGCATCCATTTCTTCAACCATGCCCTTCTTCCATAGTTTACTATCCTCTGAATTCATTGCTTCCCTGATAGTTCTGGGATCATCATCAGTAATAGATAAAGAAAAATTGGAATAGAAATCAGGTGGACTATACCTTTCTGGTTGCCTTCTTTCTCTCACTGATCTCCTCAATACTGGGGTATGAGGTTCTTATTCTTCTTCTTATTCTTCTTCATCTTCTTCAAATGATTCAGATTTTGCATCATCCAAATCAATCTCTATTTTCTTAGGTTCTTCTTTCCTTGGTAGGAATTCCTTCCTAGAAACATCTTTTACCTCTCTAAAAACAACATCCCGACTGTAAACAGTCTTCTTAGTTTTTGGGTTCCAAATCTTATAACCTTTCACACCATCTTTATAACCAATAAAGATACACTTTTTAGCTTTATTATCCAGCTTACTCTTGTTTTCCTTTGGAACATGTACATAAGCATCACAACCAAACACTCTAAGATGTTCAAGAGAGGGTTTCTTTCCAGTCCATACCTCGTGTGGAGTTTTATCATCCAACACTGATGAGGGTGATCAATTGACCAACTAACATGCTTTACCCACTGTCTCTGCCTAGAATTCTTGTCCTAACTTGGCACTGCTGAGCATGCTCCTTGATTTTTCCATCAGTGTCTTGTTCATCCTTTCTACAACTTTGTTCTGATGAGGAGTGTATGGAGTAGTATTCTGCCTTGCTATACTGCACTTCTTATAGAATTCTTTGAATTCATTTCCATAGAATTCTCCACCATTATATGTTCTCAATACCTTTATTTTCTTCTCTATCTGATTTTCTACCAGAGCCTTAAACTCTTTAAATTTATCAAATACCTCATATTTCTTTCTAAGAAAATAAATCCATGTAATCCTTAAGAAATCATCTATGAATGAAACATAATACATAGACTTACCTAGTGATGGAACAGGCACAAGTCCAAACACATCACTATGTATCAATTATAAGATCCCCTTTTCTCTTGTAGCACCAGATGGGAATCTTACTTGATTCTGTTTACCATATATGCAATGTTCACAGAAATCAAAATCCAGAGTGCAATTAGACATATCTTCAACCATGTGTTTATCGTGTAGTGTTCGAAGGCTTTTTTCTCCAATATGCCCCAATCTTTGATGCCACAACATGGTCGTGTTTTTAGGGACGGTATTGGTATTGTCTTCTTTATTTGTCTTCTCAAGGACAATAGAACTGTTACACCCATTAGTATAAGTGCTTCCCATCAACTTGTACAAATTTCCACACCGAACTCCCCTCATCAACACCATTGCTGCTCGTACCATCTTGCAAGTGTTCTTTTCAAATAAAGTTTTCATTCCTGCATCATCCAACTTGCTTACAGATATTAGGCTCCTAGATAGTTTTGGAATGTGCAGAACCCCAGGGAGAGTTCTAATCCTTCCATCTTTTAGCAGCAACTTAACCCTTCCACGTCCCAAGATTTTGGTTGTCGAGTCATCTCCTAGGAATACATCACCACCATTGTATTTTTCATATTCAGAGAACCACTCCCTGTGAGGAGTCATATGGTATGACGCACCTAATTCGATCAACCATACATCACAATATTCATGTGTAGTTGTAGATGCTAGGTAAATATCACCTCCTTCTTCAGTGAAGGTTTTCGCCTCTGTGGAAGAGGTACTATCAGATTCCTTTGGTTTATCAACCTTATTAGACTTGCAATCTTTCTTATAATGCCCTATTTTACCACGCTTCCATCATTTCCTCAAATATTTTCTTGGAGACTTAGATCTAACTATAGATTTAGATCTCCCTCCCGAAGGTTTACCAGGATTCTTGTCTTGGGGACGACCTCTTATAAATAAATCATATGTGCTATGACTATCCATGCATTTTTTCCTCATCTCTTCAGATAACAAGGATGAAACTACATCCTCGTACTTCAATGTATATTGAGTGGTACTACCAATTACTACAACCAAATTATCCCAAGATTCTGGCAAAGAACATAACAAAGTAATACACTTATCTTCTTCTGCAATCGTAATATTAATAGAGACAAGTTGACTTACTAGAGTATTAAAGGCATTTAGATGTTCTATCACAGAATCTCCATCTTCCATCCTAAGATGATACAACTTCTTTCAAAGAAACAACTTGTTTACCAGGGACTTTGATTGATACAAATTCCCAAAATTATCCCATAGTTCCTTGGCTGTAGATTCTCCTGAGACATTCAACAAAACCAAATCTTCCAGGCAGAGTCAAATAGTACTCCTTTCTCTTCCATCCAACTTCTCCAAATCTTCCTTCAACATACCATTAGGTGGTAACTCTCAACAACAAAGGCATCCCTCTGAAGCCAAAAATGAGATATGATACCACAGGTAAGTTTTAAACCTGTGAAGTAAAGAAATGCATATAGATTCTTAAGCAAAACAGAAATTAATCAATGGCTCATTCACATAGTACACAGAGATTTATACTGGAAACCCTCAACCGGGAAAACGTTTCTTATATTCATTATATTGAATTTCACCATTCACTATACAAAATATATACAGTTTTTTTAGGTATTCCGTAGATACCAAAAACTTAATCCCTTAATCCGAGATTAATTTACAAAACCTCTAAAAATATCAAAATCCGCTAAAAATAGCAAAAACCGCCCAAAAATAAATTTTGGGGTGTTGCCCCGGGCTACCGTCGATTTATGAACGCTGCGCATAACTAGGGGGAGGCATACCTTCCCCCCCCCCACCCCCTGGAACCCCCCTAGGAAAGCGCTCGACGCACATGACACAAAGAGAACTACTAGAGGGATCGCCAGATGCTGTTGTCATATCTAACGTGCCCACACACACACATGCAAAAAATATAACACCTACCTAATAGATATGAAGGGATAAAATGATGAGGTTGATGCAGCTGGTAGAAAAAATGAATAAAAAATAAAGCATGATATAAAAGAAAAAATAAATATGGGATAATAAATGACCAAATTCAAAATCCAAAGGTCATCTTGAGCTCTTCCTCCTCGTTATGAGGAAATCACCCCTAGTCCTAATGCATTGAATTCATATCAATCAAAAGGACTTAATTATAGAAAGAAAAATAATGAATGCTTGAAACCTGAAAAGGAGACTCGAAAAGGAAATAAATGAATATCAAAAGGAAAGAAAGGGGTTTGGAATATGCACACTGTCAAGGAAAGGGTATTTCAAGCAACAATCACTCCCTCTACAAAGGTGCTCATGGAGAAAGATGGACCATGGTTACCTTGTATGTTAACGACTCCATAACCATGAACCAAACCCCATGCCACATCATCACTATACTTATAATTTGATGGTTTTTATAGGGAATATCCCTTTACCTAGGTACTTGCACACCTAATAAGGTATTTTGATGGTCCTCCCATACCTAAACTTGGCCAATTTCATAAAGACTTAAGCTAGTGTGAATTTTGAAAAAGATACCTAATTTGAAATGTTTATGTGTCTTTGTATTAAGTGGTAACTTACATGTCTAACTTTAATGGATCTTGTATCCTGTAGTTGTTGGTTTTACCCAATTCTATGGAATTTTTTTGATGATGATGCACCTTTGACATGGTCCTTTAGAGGACGTTTTTATGATGATACTCAAGACATTGTGCATTATACAGAGGATGGTGCACACTTTCTATAGAGTGTTGGGACATATGATGATTATGCATGCCCTGGGGAACCTTTTCACACCTCTTGGACCTTAGACGATGGAAAGATGATCCTAGATGTTGCACATATAGCATGATGTACAATTGAGAGGGTATAAAGGGTTTGATTGGATGATTTTTTACTTGGAAAAGATGGTACACCTCTTTGGAGAAATTATAGAGACCACTTCATCCATGACATCATATCTTAGGCCTTGGATGTTGCATTTATGATGATGATGTCATGATTTGATTCTTGTTGGGCCAATCTATCATGGGGGCATCCATTTTGATGATAAGTTGCAACTTGATGGCGATGATACATGACTTTTCGGGTGAGAGATGTGACTTTTTACAATGCTTTCACCCTTTGATAGAGAGATATGGCCTTTTGAGGCACCTTTACCCTTCTAAAGCATGATGTCATAGCCTTTGGAGGTTATCATACTCACATGTGTCACTTTTGAGTGGATGTTTTGATGTATTTTCACTTTTTCTTTGTGTTGGAGGCTATTTTGGGGGTAGACCTTGACCTATACACCTTGTATCATGGATATTTTATTTTTTTTAGGGGATTTTTAGGGTTATAACGCTAGAATTGCCTCATATAAGAAGGATAGTGCTCCTTCATTATCAAATAATAACTCACACTTGTGGATAATCACTTCTATTTTTCTCTTATCTTCTTTTATCATGATAGAGTACTTATGTGCACCAGTTGGAGAGTGATTTTGTATTTGCTTCTCTTGTTTTTGATGGATGATTCATGTATTAGGGTTTCCTCATGCATAGAAAATTTCTATAGTAAGTTTTATTTCCAAGTATTTATGTTTGTTCTTGGTGTTGTAAGAATATTCTCTATCTAATGGTTGATAAATTGCATTTCATATTGTTTCCCTTGGATGATTTTGTTAGAAACCCCAAGAAGGATTCTAATCGTAGATGCCCTTCTGTATTAATCATTTATATTAAGCTTGTTAAAGCATATAAGGTCAAATATATGGATTGTGATTGTACATCTCCCTAAACTTATATTTATTGGTGAAATTCTAGAGCTTGTGATTGTACAACTCTAGGATTTGACCTATTTTCCACTTGGTTATCTTGCTAGAAGTCATATAAACATAGGGAGACATTAGGGATTGTGATTGTACATCCTCCTAATTTTTTTCCTAGTGGATTAAACCTAGGGATTGTGATAATGCATCCCCATAGAATTCATCATTTGAAGTTTATTTGCCTTCTATCCTCTTTGAAGTCGTTTCATTGACTCCATATTCCCAAGGATTTAAAATGGCAGTAGTATTTCTCTTGTTGCAAGTGTTAAAAACCCTAGTTTAGTTCTATTTCTCTCTCAATGTCTTGTACTAATTTATAAATAATTGCATTCCATTTTCATTTAACATCATCCCTAGCCCAACGTCTTGCATATTAGCCTACATTTATCATTTAATATCATTATTTCTGCAATAATTTCATTTTCATCCATTATGGTTTACCATCTTGCATATATTTAACATAGTTTACTTCTATTTCTTTCAAGCATCTATTGGCCAATGGTTTATTAGTATTTTATATTATATTTGGCATATCTTTCATTGCATTCTTGTTGATTTTACGATTGATTTATTTATGTCTTCATAAAATTGTTACCTGCTAAAGTACCTTATCTTTCATGCAAGTTTTATTACAACCTTTACTTTTCTTTTGATAGCTAGTGTTTCATGGAATTTAATTTAATTTACTAGATAAATAAGATTAATTGATTGTTCTAAAAATACACCTCACATACACACAATCAATTTTCTTTCCCTAATTCATATTGGCCTTGCCCTTAACCTTGACCTAGCTAATTAAGAAAACCAAGATAAGGTCTATAGAATTGTGTTGCTTGCTATAGGATCCTTTGAGGTTGCTAGTGAAGAATCCCTTGTGTTCGATATCTATCCTTCACTAAAATGACAGAAGTACCTGCTTAGGTGAGAATGGAAATTACTTCCATATGTTACATTGGTCAAGCTCCTTGTGAAGGATTTGCACAAGTGCTAGATTTTGTGATAAAAAATCCCAAGCCACTTCCTAAAATTATTATTTTGTATGAACCTTATGTTTTTCCTCTTGAGTGTACAAGAGCCCCAATCATTGAATACATTTAAGAGGGTTGGATGAAAAGTCACTTCACATAGTTATTGAGAACATGGGTCTGAGTACAATCAACATTGAGGGATGTGAGAGTCAACATGCATGGGTAAAAAATGAAATTTGAATGGGTGCTAAGGGAAGTTCTTGACATGAAAATTTTGGGATAAGAAGGGGTTGTTGGGTGCTAAAACTGGAAGGAATCCATAGTTATTTTTGTGGGAATCTTGTTGGAGATGTAATCACATGAAGAATTAGGTTGTTAGGCATGTAGTGTGAGATTGTTGTGTAGATAAAATGAGTCCCTAGAAAGAAATATTCTTATAAAACCTATGATGGAGTTGCGGAGAGAAGGGGGATAGCCCGAGGGACTATGTAGTAGAGAAGGAGATCCCATTCCTTGCGTTGTGCATGTTGAGGGGAAGAGATTTAGTGGATTGGGAAGGCTATAGGAAACTGTATTGTTGTGAGTGGAAAATAGACACCCTTAGGATACACTCTCCCTTGTGGACTCATAGCCCCAACTCGGGGGTGATTTTCTGCTGATATTTGGAGTAGAAAATCTATGGTTGGGAAAAATTTCCATTCTCTTGTCAATTTGATTAAAAATATAATTGTTTTATCTTTGTACAATATCTTTATCTATGGGTTTAAATTAGTAGCTATATGTTTTTGTGTGTATGTATAATTAGTTGCATTCATGTTTATTGAAATTGTTGTTAGATGCATGGGAATATTAGCATGTTGCATGCATTTTAATTTAATGGTATAATATTGATGTTGTTAAGACTTGAATCTTGAATATTGATGTTATGGCTAAACATTTGATAAAAACACAATAAGTTATAAATGTTGCATCACTGTTGTTACTTGTCTATATTTTGACAATTTCTAGTTGACACAGAACATGCAACAAGCTCATATTGGTTACTTTGTTAAAAAAATGACTTTCTTGATCAATTTGTTCACTTCAAATCGTCATCTTTAGTTGTTTTAAAAAATATTTTGACAAATATAACTACAGTATAATCATAGTTGAATTGTCCCCTTTGGTATCTTGCTAGCATACAATTTTATCCATGCTATATGTTTATGCTTTGTCGACGTTGTTGTGGTATAAAAATTATTGTTTGGCACACAACAACATGAGAATAAGTAGCATGATAAGAAGCATCGAAGGCAAATAGAACGAAACAGGAGCATTCAAGTTAGAAGTGAAGAGGCAGAGATTGTAAAATATAAATTCAAATATATTCTTTTGTCGTTTGTTGGCTAAGTTCTATGTGTTTCCCATGTATAGGAACAAAGCAACAGTTTCCATCCCAATCAGTATTGAAGAGTTGACTAGTTGCAAAGTTAGACAACTCTTTGATGGAAATATTGTTGTTACATACACAACAATACTTAAATCACAGAAGTCAAATGACCTTTTTCAAGAAAATTTAGTAGATGCCAAAGGTGAGATGAAAGTAACCTTGAATGTTCGTAATAGTTTCATTAAACAACACTAAGAAAAAATTATACCATGCAAAGGAATTCATATTAAAAATTCCAAATTTGCACCCAAAACCAACTAGGATCGTGGAGAAGTTGAATGTATCTTTCTAGTAGATCAAGAGACTAGCATATAAAACATATCACATGTTTTTCAGCAATATAGATTCACACCAAACACTTCAATCAAAAGAATTTTAGAAGCAAATGAATAATATGCACTTGGAACAATAGGTGCAATTGTCACTGCTGCAAAAAAACTAAGGACACAATATACCTTGGAAATCAAGGATGACAATTCAGAAAACAATAAGGAAATGGTAAGACTCTTTCCATACAAACACTTAGATTACAAAAAAGTTATTTCTCTTACATCTATTTTCGATAGCAAAAATTAAAACTAATATGTTCCTTGTTGAAAGTGAAGCTACAATTATTTCCAACATCCATAGAAGAAGAATTTGGTTTCATTGAGAAGCATCTTTCAAAGAAATAATTTATGATCTTGTTATTCAAAAAAATTGTCCAACTAAAAGAGACAGCTTCTAAGACACTATGTATAGGCCAATCAACATACATTGGACCATTGACAACAAATAAACCTTTTGAATATTTGAGACTATTGCTCAAGTGGACAAACCAGGTAAAATTTTCAAACCATATACAAATATGTTATGTTATACATATTTTTTATTAAAAAATATTGACTGGCAATTATATTCACAAATGAAAAATATGTTCAAGGAACATTGACAGTAACAAACATATATTCCAATCATTTCCAACCTGTATGTTCAATGTTCAATATGCAATTTAACAGTAGATTTTTTTTTTATCAATACATAGAACAATGTCGCATTGTCCCAAATGTCAAGCTAAAACCTTGTTCAACTATCACACCAGTTAAACTGCAACATAGTCAACACAAGAGATACAAAAGTATCACGTTCTCTAACACATATATTAACAAACCTTTTACCAAATTTAACAACATTATCATATGAAAAGTACCTAAAACATAAATCTAAAGTTATCTACATGTTGTTGACTTTAGCATTCATGGAAATATTTCAATTATGATTTCCCATTTCATTCCATGTCTTATGACATTCTTAGTTGTAAATTTCACGGCTATCAAATTTCTAGTATGGATGCAAAATCCATGAGAAGCCTATATGCAACTAGATTTTACACTAAAATGCACATATTTTTTTAGTGCAGTTGTCTAGTCTAATTTTCTTCAGAAGTCTATTCTTGGCTTAATTTTGAAAATTTTACATATTAAACACATTTTTATGGAAGCTTCTCCTTCTTGCATTTCTTGATGTAAATCAAATTGAACTACATCATTGTAGGCTCTTTCACACTCAACTCTAAGAATTCGAACTCCTTGACATCTTTTTTGTCAAAAGCTATGTAGTATTGTAAATTTAGTTCTATGAATTTCAATCATTAGATAACATCTATCTTACTATTATACTCCTCATACTCCTCCCCTCCACTATGCATATATTTTTTCCTTGGATACTTGCACCCTCTTTTTTAATATATATGTGTTCATGGTCACACTTTGTCTCTAAATAACAAGAAATGTGTTTCCCCGAGCAAATGAAAGTACTATTCAACCAAGTTATTCTTTATTTGTTTATAGAAATTAATTATCATGGTAATTTGCCATTTTTCATTCTTCTTAGTGCCTTTCTATTTTTTTTTGGTAATATGTCTATTTTCTAGTTTTCCTTGTTTATATATTAAAAATTGACATCTAACTTGTTTGATAGAAGTGTTTATTTGTTTTTGGAATATACTTTAACCTTCTACCTATTTGAATTATTATCTTAAAACATTCTCAAGAGGCATTTATACCTATTTAAACCATTATCTTAAAACATTCTTAACAGGTAGTTATAAGCAACGCTGTTTTTCTTTCCACATGTTTCACATTTCAAATTTATTTCAATTTTATACATTTTTTTCAATTTTTCATATTCTTTATTTTAATTTTCATAATTCTTCTCAAGTTTTTTTCAAGTTTATATGGGAAGCAGGACGACTCCTCTTTCTTACGACGTTCTATCTTTTGGGTTTTTTGGCCAGAAATGTAAATTTGGACAAAATCTCTATTTTATGTTGTTTAAAATGCATTTCTGAATACATAAATGGATTTGGCATGCTGAATAACCCTTATGGTACTTTGAATATACAAACTCAGCAACTCAAATCTCCAGATCCAACCATTCATCACCAAAATTGCCAAAAAACAGCCAAATAATAAAACGTTTAGACTACTGCCTTCCTTATATCTTCATTATCTTCACTGTATATATAGCGCTTCTCTTTCTTATCTAGCAATATTATCTATAATTATAACTGTTCACTGTCTCCCCGGTGAGTTTAAAATTCAATGCATAATGGCTCTGGAAATTTGTATTTGCAGTTTTTCCAAAATAATGCTGGCAAAACTAAACAAACACACCAGAGCTGGCTGTTACGTAATTAGATTGTCACTTAACCTATTGACGATGTGAAAGCCAGAAACAAACGCCAAAGTGATAAACACAAAAAATGGCCACAACTTCTGGAATAAAGTTCAGTGGATAATGGCCCATAAAATTTTAATCCGTAGTTTTTCCAAAATAATGCGTGCAAAACTAAACAAACACACGAGAGCAGGGCGTTACGTGAGGTTGTCACTTGCTTATGATGTGAAAACCAGAAACAAATTTCGAAGTGATAAACACAAAAATGGTCGCAACTTCTGGAATACGCAAGCTCGAAAGAGAGAATTAAACAAAAAAACTCCCTTTTGACAGGGAGAGAACACCCAACCTATAAAGTGGACAAAGGACAGAAAAGCTCCCTTTGATTGACAGGGAGAGGAACACCCAACCTAACATTCAACTCCCCTGGGCTGAGAGCAGAGGAGCAGAAAAAAGTGATACCAACGGCTGGAAATTTGGCCAAAAAGAGCTAAGATAACCGATAGACTGTAACCGTAAACAGGCCATAAAAACATATGAAAATTCCCAGAAAAGCAAACGTTATTTGAGCAAGGGTTCTGCGGTGCTGAGGAAGACTGCTCGACTACGGCCTGTGGGTTCCATTCATTTTTCCTTCGATTACCAGTGACATTAATAACCCTACCATTGTCCACATTACTCTCTATCGAAGCAAAGGATCAATGATATTATGAGCGATGCATATAGTTTTGTTAACTTTGCATTTCCACTCACTCGAATTAGAGCTATCCATGGAAGCGTCTACCCGTAGCTGCCAACAATAGTTTCACTATGTTTAGTTGCTCTATTACTAGAGAATTTTCATTTAAATACGTATACCATTTATAAATTAATTTAGATTTGCTCGCTCAGGGATTAAATATGTAAATTTTTTATCATGTTTATAGGGGATTACATATACAAGTTTTTAATATGTTAAGAAGAAGAATTTGAGTTCAATGCACTTATTTTTAATTCTTTAAGTTAAAATTGAAAAATTATAAAAATATAAAAATATATAAACAATTAAAATTTTAATGGTTTTAGGAGTAAAAGAGAAAAAAATAGCAATCTTTTATGGTAACTTTAATAATCAAACAAAAATAATTTCCCTTTCCATTGTTGAACGAAGAACCACACCAAACCCTATCTCTTTCAAGACCTCCACTATCGTAGATACAATAAAATTATTTATGTTAAAAAAATTAATATCAATCAAAATTAATATATTTTAAGAGAATTTTAGATAAGAGAATGGATTTCTCATATTAATTTTAGGAAAATTTTAGATAAGAGAATGGATTTCTCATATTATGAGATTTATTTAAAAAAATAGTATAAAAAATATTATAAATATCATATTATAATAAAATTTACTTAAAAAATAAATATTGTAAAATAAATTATTAATACTTTATATATAAATAACAATATATATTAAAACAAATTATATCAATTTTCTTGGGAATTTATTTTGGAAAGAGATAGATTTCACATCATATTTGAGATTTAATGCCTTCCCTTTTTTTCTTACTATTAATACATGGATTTATATGAAAATGGAGTAGTACACAAGCTTATTTGGAAATTATGGAGTATTATTATTAATACATCGTCTTGATTTATATGAAAAAAGATTTATATGAAAATGGAGTAGTATATAAGCTTATTTGGAAATTATGGAATAGTATTATTAATACATCATTTTGATAATCTTGATTTATATGAAAAAAAAAATAATGTAAATATTAAAAATATAATTGATATTATAAAATTTTATATTGTAAATAAAAATATTTACATAATATTGATATAAAATTATTTGTATTATGAAAAAATTTAATGTATTATAAATATATTTGATATCATGAATTTATGTAAAAATAAAGTAAATATAAATAATATAATTGAGAGGGTAGAATTTGTTGCAACTGATAATAATACTTTATTTTTAATAATACATTTAAGAGTGTTATTAATATACTTTATTTTTAATAATACATTTGAGTGTGTTATTAATATACTGAAAAAATATAATTATGGAATTTCTTCCCATGTTATGTGTGTGTGAATATGAAGACCTTTGGTTTTGGGATAACAAAAAATGTATCTTTAACACTCTAGTTATTATGGTTATCTTATATGGATGTGAAGTTTGTGGTTGCAGTATTTCTAGAAAATCCCCGAAAAAAAAAACATATCCAAAATAATTATATATTGTTGACAATATAGTTGACATTATGAAATTTTATATTGTAAATAAAAATGTTTACCTAATATTAATATAAAATTATTTGTATTATGAAATTTCTTGATGTGTTATAAATATAATCGATATCATGAATTTATGTAAAAATCATCTAAATATAAATAATATAATTGAGAGGATAGAATTTTTTGCAACTAACACTAATACCTTATTTTTAATAATGT
>ML803343.1:322016-335215 GCA_009831015.1 Picea engelmannii | reverse complement strand
CATCATCATCATCATCATCATCATCATCATCATCATCATCATCATCATCATCATCATCATCATCATCATCATCATCATCATCATCATCATCATCATCATCATCATCATCATCATCATCATCATCATCATCATCATCATCTTTACATAAATAATACTAATATTTTAATTGAGATTATTATAACATAAATTAATCAAAATTATTGTAACATAAATTCATTAAGAATAAAAAGTAATATTATAAATATATTCATTATAAATATTATAAAAAAATTCAAATATATACATAATCACCATGATATTTTTGGATTTTATTTCATATATTTTTGGATTTTATTTCATATAGAAAATAAATAATTTAGAAGTACTTATAACTGAGTGATATGTTTCTTCCATCCGAGAACCATGAGATTTAAATGTGTGTTTTTTTATCCTATTGATAAAAAGAACTATAATTATTATAATAATAAAATAAAATAAAAATTGTGTCTATCCATAAAATTATAAAATGTTAATTCAAATAAATTTGTATCCAAAATTAATACAGTAATATCCATCTATTAATATATTAATCAGAATATCTAATATCGCCCCCCTTTGGGTGATATCAGTTGGGGTTGGCACCATGGAGCGAGCTTGCCATACGTACTTCCCTCAATAAAATTATAAAATGTTAAATTCAAATAATTTTGTATCGAGAGTTATTAAAGTAATATCCATCTATTAATATATTAATTAGAATATCGCCCCCTTGTGGGGTGATATCAGTCACGTAGCCATCTTGCCAAACGTACTGAGCACAAGACGGGAAGGGTAAACACCAAATCTTCGGATGTTTGAGACAAGGGAAGCACCTAGGTGTGGGGGAGCCATGTAGGTTCCAATACTTGTAATGATGATAATGTTTTGGAGATGATGTTTAGTTTTTTTTTTCTAGGAGGTGGAGCTTTAGTGGTGAGTTTTCTTTTAAGGATTGTTCAATTGAAAATTTGATATGCAAACATATCACAATATTACATACTAATAATATTTTTTATATTCATTATTGTATACAATATTGTACATATATATTGATGATGATGATGATGATGATGATTAACGTCTACTAACACTTAATTGGTCTGTCGGACCTTAAGAGAATATAGAGGAGTGAGATCCAATTAATTCCAAACATGGATATGGAGGTTGAGAGAATATATCTACAATCTCCAATCCTATTGTAATCATTATTCCAACACCCTCCCATAATGCTTACATTACAAATATTATATCATAATTACAATACTCAAATTTCAACATAGATATTTGTCTTGATATGGTCTTCATCAACACTTTAAGATAACACAGTTTCTAAACATCATTGACGAATTTGTAGAAGAAGGAAAATCTTGATATTGAATTATCTTATGGATACGCTACCATCTATGGAATTCCCCCCAAGAGAAAATTTCGATAGTTATATCGGATAGTGATCTAATTATTGGATATTTTACAGCACTCGATCATACAAATCACCTTTTTTAAACACATCTACAAAAATATACACAAAGATAACTTGTAACTAACCATCTTAAAGAACCAAAGTACAAGAAGAATCACAAGAATCTCCAACTTTTAACAGACTTGTAAACATACTTCAAACTAGTGAACATGTTTTTACATGGCACGGTCAAGAACTACTAGCTTAAGATATATTAAGTTGTTTTTTGGATGGTTCCTCATCGTCGAATTTTTTCACATCAAATTATAAAAATAATACATACTTTAATACACACTTACATCTTTGCACACCTCAATAAATCGGCAATGCAATCTACAAAATTTGCTAGCTATCAACAAATAAATTTGTGGACACTTTGATTTGGAAGCCTTTCCCCAGGACATTCTTCTCTATCATGAATGGGTTGCAAAGAGTTGACGCACATTCGAAACTCCACTATCGAATGGAAAAGGAAATGCATCTGCACTGCTTCCTTGCAAAATGCAACAACTGCATTCAATAGAGACAACTTGAAATCAGATCGTTTCGTACAGTCGCGCAACACAAGTACTCTTCCTCCACATGAGGAAAACTTATTTTATTGGTGATACTCCTCTATACTTGGGAAATGTCGCTCCAAGCTCAGTGAAATCATGCAGACCTCCATGCAAACTGCAACTTGAAGTTTCACATCACAGATTACACCACAAATCTGCAAACTTACAAATAAAACAAAAAACACTTATTAAAATAAAATTGTGTTTTTAACTCGTCATCCTTCTACGACTCTCTCTCACAAATTTGTACAGAGTTGGCAGATTCTTGTTCTCATTCGTAGTATATGCCCACATAAACAGTATAATCTTGGCTTGCAATATCTTTCCAGACTGATTTGAGTATGGCGTCTATAAAATAAACGTTTGGCAATTCCTCTTACTGGCGCGTGGCTCCTTTCAATCATTGAGGTTGTACATTCACAAACATACATAAAACTTTACATTCAAATAAACACTCCATCAATCAAACAATGCAATCCACTCTCCTATGCTAACCTATTTACAAAAGTCCTCTTATCATGGCTCTCACATCTTCTTGGCCCTCCCATGATGGAGTTAAGCCAGACCAACTCTGATACCAAATTGAAACTTCGATAGGAAGACATATCACAATATTACACATGAATAATATTTTTTATATTCGTTAGTGGCACAATATTACACATATATATTGTTGGAGTGAGATCCAACTAATTCCAAACATGTATATGGAGGTTGAGAGAATATTTCTATAATCTCCAACAAACCCAAATCAATCCTATTGTAATCATTATTCCAACACGTCCATGCTGGTATAGGGGGATAGTTTGCAAGGTTATGCTAGGCTTGGGTTCCATGTAGTTTATTTCTACGTTTTTAGGAATCGTAGGGCTTCATATTAAAAAGTCTACCTCCAAGCCAAAATTTGTTCTTATCCATCCTCCATCTCGTCTTTTAGCCTAGTGCTCCCTTGTGTTGACGTTTTTGTCGCGGATCGGTTTTTCTTTTGGGCGCCCATCTTGCGAACTCGCCTTGAGGGGTTGTTTCTCCTTGATCTTTCCTTGGTCCTTCTCCTAACTTGGGATTGAGAGATTCTAAAAGCTTGTGTGAGGCTCAAAGAGATATGTTTTGCTCAATTGGTGGTGTGGTGATTTTCCTATGGAGGGATGGCTAGTGTTGTTTTGTTGGTTGGGAAGCTCATGCAGCAAGCCTGGTAGTGGTTTGGGTTGGGTAGCGGTGGAAACGATGGCTAGGGGTTGCGGTAAGAGGGGCAAGGGGAGAAGACAAGGGTTGAAGAGTTATGAGAAGGCTATGTCCTCTCATAATCCAGTGGATCCAACCCACATGGCTCGTGAAGCATGGAAAGTTGGACATGAATTCCAAGAGCATTGCTTAAATGAAGCTAAGTGAGAAGTAGGGGAGGTCGAGGCACCTATTTGGATGCAAGGAAGGGAAACACCTGAAAATCAAATTATGGAAGAGACACAAGATTGGGTTACATAACCGTTTTAGTCCATGATTCGTGACACAAAGTATTTCAGAATTGCTTAAATGTATTGGATTGTTAAAAAAATGGTGGGTCAAACTCTGGAAAAATCTATGGAGGGGAGGAGGGATATTTTGCATTCCATACGCATTTTTGAAGAAAATTTTTTGTTATGTTAATCTGAGTTTGGGATCAAATTCAAAGTGTGTACTTAACAAGAGCACGGTGAAGATCTTTAAAAACAAAAAACAACCCCATTAAGTTGGATTCACACCCTCTGACTCTAGTAGAAAGGAAGATAATAAAGATGAGGTTGAGAATAGATGAGAATCTGAACTGGGTGGGGTGGGGAGGAGAAAACTTATCACCCCAACCAATTAAACTACAACCACTTGACACCCCATAATCATAATTAAAATAACTAATTTAAAAATATTAGAAAAAAGGACTATTTCCAAATATGAAATTACTTAGCCTAAAATTCTAAATGAAAATGTAACACTATCAATAAAATAGATAAATAATCTATACTTAAAAATATAGTATTAATAAAAACATGTAATAATACACTCACATGCATTAGTTAAATCTTTAACAATGAGGAAAACATGTCTATACAGATTTTAGTTCTACAAACATGCCATAATAATGAAGAAATTATGGAACTTTATTTTTCTCATACTTAATACAATATAAATAATATTATAATATTAGTCAAAGACATGCAATGGTACACTTACATACATTAATGTTTTTTAACAATGAACGGAAAACATGTCTATACAAACATGCCATAAATAATATTAAAATAGTTAATTTAATAAATCAAATCAAAATAATTAACAAAATAAATCAAATCAAAATAGTTATAATAAAAGATAAATATATAAATTAATATATTAAAAAATAAATAAATAAGTGAAAAATAATATAAATAAAAATTTGATAAAATATAAAATATAAAATGAAAATGAAAGAAAATCATATATTAAAAAAAAACAAATAAGGATATATACTTACACACATCACAAATTGTAATCTAACCATTTATATTGTTATGAGAGTTGTAATTCATTAAATTTTAGAGTTGTATTGTAATTAAACAATTTAACTTAGCATTTGAAAAATTATTTTTTCAAATTTTATAGCATTGAAAATATAAACATCTTTGATAATTATTATTATTTTATTTCAAAATGTTTTACTTGAATGAAAATTTATTATTTTAGTGAAATAAATTATATAATTAAAATATATATGAAAAATAGAAACAACTATTTAAAACAATCAAAAAATAATATTAATTTTAATTCAAATTTTTTAAAATAATTATATTGATTTTGATTCAATTTTTTTGTAAAGTAATTATATTGATTTTATTTTTAAATCAATAAATATGATTCAAAGTATCTTTTGAACCAAGAAGTAATTATAATATGGCTCTAAAATGTTATTTGGAACCCATTATTGAAATTTTTATTGAATGAGTATATAAAATATTCTATGGTTAGGTTAGAATGTGGATATAAAAAAAAAATTAAAAGCTAAGGAAAGCATACACAAATTGTTGTAATTTAATCATTTAACATTGTATTGGAAATAGTAACTCTTCAAATTTTAGAGTCACGTTGTAAGAGAATAATAATTCTTCAAATTTTAAAATCACATTGTAAGTTATCCACTTAACTTGGTATTGAAAATTGCAATTTTTCAAATTTTAGAGTATTAATAATTCTTCAAATTTTAAAATTACATTGTAAGCTATCCACTTAAGTTGGCATTGAGACCCCTGATGGGGTGCCACGCGGAGGAGGTAGGACATGCGGAACAGTGCTGAGAGGTGCCATAAATGGTGGCCATCGGCTCCCATCTCCTCGCCATAAATGAATGGGAGCGAACCCAGGCAGCGAACATCAAACAATGAGGCTCGTCACTCGAGCGAGCAGTACAGGAGATCATCACATTAAGACCTCAGCCTGAATAGCCATAGTTATCGCCTTTGACCTTATTCACCACCTCGGAGGATTTGTGATGCATTTAAGGTTTGCAGAGCCGAAGGCTGAACCTTCGAAGAGAAAGGATAGAGCTTGGTTTCTAAGCATGCCACGAGTAAGGGGGCAGCCTCGCAGAGGTGCGGCATGGTACGCAGCTGATTCATGACGGAAGCGGCAGAAGAACTTTGAAAAAGCTTTGGCTCTAGCCAGCAGAAGGAAAACAAGGAAGTCCAGGAGATTGGGAACGCCTCCCATGGCATATGTTGAGGGAATTGTGTCGGGCGAATCCATCCAGAGCTACACCAAGAGTCTCCTATTCACGGTCCTGGACAATTGGAATCCCCTCGCCTGTTTCGGGAAGGATGCAGTAACCCCTACTCCAAGCACAGTGCACAGTCCGAGGGATCCTCCAGCTGAGGAGTTCACAGCTTGCTTCGTGGAGAAAGAATTCCTGAAAGGAATGGAAGGAAACAAAGAGGAATTCACGACTGGTGAACCTCTTGAGGTTGTCACGCAGCGAAATAGATAGATAGATTCCCTGGGTGGAAATGTAAAGGAACGAAAGGATGAGGCTGACTAGACACCACTCCTTCATCTGGAGCACCTTGAATTAATCTTTGACATTCGCAGCATGGTGGACGACCAGATATTCAGGGCCATCTGCATAAATCAACGCCTTGATATGATCTATGCTGCCTACTCCAGTGCATCTGCAAGACGCCAATGCCCTACCTGCACACAGGTCTATGCAATTCCAATCAAGTGAGGAAAGAATGGAGACGAGGATAAGGACACCGGATAAAAGGTTTTTTTACATGCTCACAGTTAGAAACTCTTTTCTTTTGTTGCATACCAGCGATATAGCACAGTAGTACGGATATTATTAGTGTAGCAAAGACATGACTTGGTGTAAAGGTGTCCATTCATCCTGGTTTCCTTCAGGCAGGATGGCAGCCTGGAACTTTGAGTTTGAAAAGTGGCATGGCTCGGCTAGCTATCTCGGTTTCCTTTACAGGTGGGACAGATGGTATCTTAATAGAACTATGTAATTCTGCAACGTTAACATAATAGGACCTACCTTTTTTACTTAAAAAAAAAATTTGGCATTGAGAATTGCAATTTTTCAAATTTTAGAGTATTAGGAATTGTTATACCTTTGGATATTATGATTTCTCCGTTGCAAATTTTAATTATGGAACTCTAGAGGACTTAGAAACTTTAATGAGAATTCTATAGTTTTATTGGAGTGGATAATATAATTGAAATGTAAAAAAAATAAACATGTTTCCTTAAAGCAATGATTTATAACCGTGAAAGTAATTACATTGATTTCAAAAATGGTATCATTGATACACATCAAATAGTAGCATTGATTACCAATTATATAACACAACAACAATAGAGTGCATTCATTTAAGTGATGGCATAGTAAAAAATAATTTTGAAAAATCAAGTAGTTGTGTTAATTTAGATAAGAAAAACAATAGCATGCATTGATTTCATTGATGATCTACCATGAGAAACTATTTAGCATGATCAATTAGTTGAATTAATTTTAGTAATAACATAATGAAAAGAAATAGGGTGCAATCTGAGTAATTCAATGCATTCATTGAAGAAAAGATCCCAAAAAGTTTGATCTTGTAAAGAAACATATGAGGTTGGAAAAAACAACTATTAATAGAGAAAGCAAAAGATATGTTGCATGATCTTCATTGCAATATATAGAATTAAAAGTTCCAATGGTTTTCAAATTCAACTTCCTTTCTTATATGATTTATATGAAAAGATGATAAAGCTAGCAAATATAGGTAAAAGAAAAGCTAAATAAGACACATTGAAATTAGTCATTACTTAATCTATATGTTCTTTATAATACGCACCTTATTACCTCCTTGCTATTCACATTTTTCCATCATTAAAAATTGTCATTTTATTAGTGTTGACCTTAATCCTTAGGTATCTATTCATTTGTTTTCATCATTAAATATTGTAAATTTCAAACAGTAAGATTGGTCTAAAACCTACATAATAATAAAGATCATTTAAAACTTAATGTGGTTAAGTGTAACTAGAATCCACCTAAATTCATCTTAATTCCAAATCTATTAATTGCTAAAAAATAATCAAATATTGTCCATAAAAAAGAATATTTGGATTATTTTTTTAAATCACAAATTTGCTAACAATATCATTGAGAATATAAAGGTGGTTCTTTGAAGATAAATGACCATTTTTCACAAGCTTCTTGTCCTAAAGGTTAGATATTTTTACATCGAAAGATGTACACCTATTGACAATGGGCACATTTAATAGGTTTTTAGATCTTAATACATTTTCTATGGACACCATTAAATATGCCTAGAATATTCTTAGTCATCACAATAAATGAATGGCTATGATTTCAACCATTAAGTTCTGGGCTATTATAAAGACATCTGTTTATATGTTTACTTTTTTACATTTACCTAATCCTGTTTAAAAATTTATGTGTTCACTAACTTATTGCCATGTCTACGTGATTAGAAAAAATTAAGGTATTGGCACAGAGTGGTAAGATAAAAGTGGAGCACAATCGTTTAATTTACATGTTTCATTAATGGTTTAATTTACATGTTTTAGTTTCATAACGCGAGTTGTGGTAATGCCGAATGCCATGTTTATCTTGGCGTTTCATGTTTCTGCTGGAAGACGTTTGATGGACTCATTTCTGTGGCATTTTTTTATGGCCACCTTTATATGCAGTCGAATCATCTACTTCGTGGATTTAAACTATCGACTGGCATTACCAAATGCCCGAATAACTATGTCATTATCCAAAAAGAAGATTGGAAGACCACACTCGAATGTGATCAGGTAATTAATCAATTATTTGTAGAAAATTAATGGGAAATCAATTCTCTATAAAGACAAGTTTTATAATTCGTGAAGCCTGATCCAAGTAAAACCCGTTTTACTTTTGTGAAAATATTATGCAGCTGAAAACGGAGCAAGCAGCTGGACATTTATTTAAAAGATGGGAGGAAGGTTCCATAGCCTTCACTCCCACGTACAAATATGTCGTGAATTCTTATCAGTACTCTGCATTTATCAAAAACAAAGCCAGACACAAACGCCTTAATCCTGCCTGTATATGTGCACACAATCGAATCCCCTTCGGTTCTAATATTTTCTATTGAGTATCATTAATTTATCAAATTTATGAGAACTAGAAAGTCGAACCAGTGCTTAAAAATATTTATCCTAATGATCTGACTATTAATTGCAGGTGTGATCATATACTCTCGTTTGGTAAGGGGTTGAAGCAGATTTCCTATACAAGGGGGGAATGCAGGGTTTTTGATCATAGACCAGTAAGAGCAGTATTTTTGGTCAATGTCCACGTTTTAGTTAGCCATCGAAAAATCCAAAAAAGTTCTAGAATTGGATCACTATCCCAATATACCTTCTCAAATGGAGAGAGATTAATCTGAAACGCAATAGGACAAAACACTATGACATATCCATATTCAACCTAGATCTATAGCGTACCTATTGCTAATCTCGTATCTTGGTGATGCAGACCCCCCTGTCTCAACAGGGTTTTGCGACCTCCCGGTCTCTGGATCATTCTCTTCCTTGAGCTGAAATGGATCTTCAGGCTCCTATTGGAACCCCTTGAACAAATCCACAGGTCCCCCTTCTCTCCTCTAGCACAGTCCTTCAACACAATCTGTGTGCGCACCCTTTTCCCTTGGCACTCTTCCCTATTCTGACCCAACACGCCTTTCAGGTTTCGGGGTTTTGGAACTCCTGCAAGCGAGTTCTCCCTGTCTCCTTGTCCTCTTGGACTTCCAGTCTCTGAAACACCCAAAAGGCACAACGACATAGCTGGCTCCTCCCTTAGCCTTTCGAGTCTTCGTGTTTCTCGATTTCGCGAGTTGGGACTCCCAGGCTCCTGACTCCTAGCCCCTCGAGTGCCCGGTACCCGGAATGTCGAAATGATGGCCCACGATAATATGCTACCATCTTTTGCGATTCGTGGAATCGTGAAGCAAGCGTTCTCCCTCCCCCTGTCTTTCGACTCTCCAGCTGCTGAAATGCCGAAATGTCTTGGCACCTATCCTTTTGGGATTTTGTGATTCGGGGAATCGCAATGCAAGGACTCCTCTGGTCCTCTGCCTATCAACCTTCTAGTTCCTGAAATGCCGAAATGACCGCTTCTTCTGGGACCGAAATCTTTCGGGCCTTTTCCTGAAATCCTGACCACCTTCCACGTGTCCTTCCTAATCAACGACCATGATGTCTTCGCGAATTCTCCTCTCATGACTCCTGGAGACTCTTCACTCTCGGTCTCTCGGTGTTCAAATCACCGAAATGTGGCTCCCTCGACACACGTCCTCTAAGATGGACGGTTTTGATTCCTTCGGGACTTCCATGAGTCCTCTCTTCCTTCTTCTGTTATGAGGATTAAACCCCTCGCACCTCCTTCCGGATCCGATGGCTATCGATTCCTGGTGCTAAATCTGATGGCCCAGATCCTTCATCCTCTTCTTTGATCTAGCGGCTCTCAGGCCACTATGCTCTAGATCCAACGGTCTGGCTTCTTTCGGGATTTCATGAATTAGGAGTTCACGACGCAGCGACTCCACGATCCCTTGTTTCTCCAAGTCCCGAACTCCTAAATATTGAAATTCGAACACGGGTTTTTGGGACTTTGCGAACCGGAAGTTCGTGATGAAAGTGATTCCACAATCCTTCACTGCTTCAAACTCCGAACTCTGAAATGTTGAAACTCTGAAATCCTTTGCCTGTTACTCTGTGCGCAAAGGCACTATTCCACCTGAGCTTCGGGACTTAGAATAAGTCCGCTTCCTCACCCTCCTTGTTTTTTTGAGTACTTCGCTAAACTCAGACCAGAACTATTTCTTGTGAAGAAATGCTTCACGTGCCTCTGGCATTATTTAGCTCGATGCACACCTTGCAAAGCTTACAGAGTGTTCAGTAACTCCACTAGTGTCTCTCCTCGACACTTCTCTTCTTTCAGAACCCAAAATAGAGTTCTCTGTTGTGCACGCTTACACAATCTCAATGCCCTCCTGGAAGAGCTTCTTCAGAACCTTTAGTAGTTTTGTTCCCTCTCTCTGTGCCTTCCTTTGCATAGTTCCGCTCAAGTTGTTGAAGGAAAATCTCCCTGCGGATAGGTAGATCTCCTCAAAGAGATAGAATCTTAACTCTAAGACAGAAAGTTCTTATCATGGTCACTGACTTCCTTTTAGATCTAGGTGGACTAGTGTGTGAGAAGGAAGGATAAAAGAGGTACCTTTTACCAGTGTTTTTCCCTGCACGCTCCGAGTTGTGATCCAATCTTTCGCTCCTCGATAAGCCCTGTAGACAAACAAAGTACGACTACTTCCTACTCTATCAAGATTAGTCCACCTAGATATAAAAGGAATTCAGTGACCATGATAAGCACTTTCTGTCTTAGAGTTAAGATTCTAGCTCTTTGAGGAGATCTACCTGTCTGCGGGGAGATTTTCCTTCAACAGAAATTGGCGACTCCACTGGGGAGTCTCGAATTGAAACCTTTTTGTTTTGATTTCTCCTCATAGACCTTGTCTTACCCCTTAATTGTTTTCAGACCTTGTTCACCCCTTCATATCTGATTTCACTTGGTGATTGACTCTTTACCCCATCACACTCAGCCTGATTGTCAAAATTTGATCAAAATTTTGGGTTTTTGGACATTTTTATGAATTTTTTGAGCCTGGCGCCCCCCTGCCCATGTTAGAAGAGCGCCAGCACTCCCTGGAAGTGTTAGACATAGATTTATAATGCTCTAGTGGCCCTTATACCAGAGTGCCATCCCTTTTTGCCCAAAATCTCTTCAAAAATTATATTTTTTGGAGGTCCAGACCCTGTTTTTTCACTTGTTGAGCTGCTTTGGGATTCAATGCTTCTTATTTTGACCTTTGACATGCTTCCTCCTAAGAATTAAACACCTTATTGTTCATATTTTATGCCCTTATCCCTTATTTTTGAGTTTTTGTTGTTGGGAGCTTGAAATCAATCTGTTGTTTTTTTCTCTCCTATCCGACTGAGCGAGAACTCTACTGAAGGACATCTGAAGTCTATAACTCTTCTCATTTGGTTCTTTGAGGTCATCTAATACAATCTCTTTCTCCTTCCTTTTTCATTTTTTGGTTTTCTTTCTCTTGTTTGATTGCAAAAAAAGGGTGTGTTGTTTGTGCGAAATCTGCATATTCTTGTCTGAATCTCCTTGATCTGAAAGGGTAGTTGGCAGGAGAAATTTTGAATTGAATTGATTATCATTCGCATACAAATGACAAAAGTACATCTTAGTGATTAGTTTGCATATTACTTTGCATTTCTGAAATGTTGTAGCATCATATTGGATTTGATTGAGAACAAAATTGATTGAGGGCATTCCTTATCAAGTGTTTGGTAGCGAAAACGACTCTTCCTCTTTCCCTTAAATAGGTATTCATTGAAAAGAAATGATTGCTTATCATATTTCATGCATATTTTTGGGAATTGAGTCATCATTCCATTAGTTTCACTTTCGTGCACCCTCTGAGTAAACAGCAGCCATTAAAATCAATGCTTAACTAAGATTTATCAGACTTTTTACATCTTTGTTAGCAAATCTACATTAGTTTAAGGTGTAGGGATTTGGAATAGGTTGAAAGAATAACTTTCCAAAGCTATCGAAAAAACTTAGTATCTTGCGGTAGGGAGAGTCAAATCCAATTGTTGTATTAGTCTGCCTGGGATCCCCCTCTCACACAGGGGTTACGCACGAGGTCGCATTCGGGTGAGTTACGGAGATTATCCCTCCATGGCCCAACTATTTGTAGTGGTCGGATCGTATATTGGGGGTCACTGGAAGGTGTACCCACAATTATGTGTGGGAGCCTTTCAAGATGATTTTGGACTTGTTATCCTGCCCATACGTTCCGACCGAATTGTCGACTGTACCCGCCCAGGGGCTGACTACGAGTTGGTGACCTTAGTAGCCACAATATTTAGGGTCTCACACAAGGTGACGGTGAAGGGAAGTCTCACTGTACCTGGAACAGACGTTGTTCAAACTGACTCGGGCTCCTTGGAGGGTAAATCCACAATTACTACGTGGAAGCTTGTACCAAGGCGTAAGTCTGTTAAGCAGGTCGCCAACGTAACTGATCCACCCACTCTATCCCCGTCCCTTCCTATTTTTATCTCACGACGTTGGATTTCATCACCAACTAGTGGTTTCATCATAGGAAGGTTTGTTTGATTGATTGCTTCTAAAATTCATAGCGTGTGTTGTTTGTTTTACTTAGTGGACCTTAGGTCGAGTCAATGTTAATGGCATCGAATCCTAGGAGTACCAATGGAGGAACCCCTTCTCCTGGGGAACCTAATACCTTTCCTTCATTTGGAAACTTTGGTCCTCCATATGTTGCCACACTGAGTCTTCCAGGACTCACTATTGGATTACCAGTTTGGTTGTTCCCCACTCCGGTGATCCCGAATCCTCCCAATGTTTCAGTTGCACCTAATAATTTGGATGTCAATACACCACCCACACATCAACCTCATGTCTACTTTTCGCCTTCTTCATCCATCAAGTCTCCTTCCATTTCTCCTTCTTCGCCTAGTGAAATCTCTAAAGCAAGTAGCCAGGTTGATCAGAAGAAGAAGAAACGGAAAGAGAAGAAGAA
>ML803343.1:309084-321917 GCA_009831015.1 Picea engelmannii | reverse complement strand
GTTGATGAGGTCAACAAGATTAAAATGAAGAATCCAAAACCCAAATTCCCTTGCAGCCTTTGTAAGGGTGACCACTTTCTGAGGGATTGCCCCAGTCTTACCCAGGTCTTAGAAATGTGGTCCTCCACGTCGTCGGCCTCTGTCGGTCATGTTGACGATACGCCATCAACTAGTGATGTTTAGGTTGGTAAGAAGAAGAAAACGGTCAGGTTCCCTTGCATGTTATGTAAAGGTAATCATTACTCTCACCTTTGTCCTCGCATGGACGAGGCTTCTTATCTTTTGGAAAAAATTCAACTTCCAAAAGGTTATCATAAGTTTTCCTCTGACCCATCGTTGGTTGATGGACTGGTTAATCCAGTTCCATCCACGGTCATTCTGGTTGATCAGGTGGTCAATCTAGTTTCCTCCTCGATTGAACCACGAACCCAAGTAGTTGATCCAATTCCATCATCGATCAGCCCCGCTCTTCATCAAAAGAGTGACACCAAAGTGGTCAATTTGTTTTCATCCTCGGTTGATCCCACTCTCCCGTTAGAGAGTGACACCAAAGCAGTCGATCCATTTCCACCCGTCGACCCCATTCTTCCCTTGGAGAATGAAACTCAAGTGGTCAATTCGGTTCTGCCATCGGTCGATCCCACTCTTCCTTTGATGAGTGCCAAAGTGACTGATCCAGTCCCTTCCTTGGTCAGTCCCACTCTTCCTCTGAAGAGTGCCAAAGTGGTCAATCCAGTTTCTCCATCGGTCGATCCCATTCCTCCATTTAGGAATGTCAAAGTGACTGATCCAGTCCCTTCCTTGGTCAGTCCCACTCTTCCTCTGAAGAGTGCCAAAGTGGTCTATCCAAGTCCACCATTGGTTGATCCGATCCAATCATCGGCCGATCCTACTCTCCTTCTAGAGATTAAACCCAATACTTCCCATGTTTTTCTCGTTAATACAGACTCTACCGTAACGGGGGGCATTCCTCCTTCTCCTGCGAAACCCCCTCCAAGTAATGAGGCCATCCTTTTTGATTGGGGTGTGCTAACTAGACCTCGTCTTCCCTCCCACATTCCTTTCCAGATTACAGTACAGGTTCGTGGTCGGGACATTCCTCAAACACTGATAGATGAGGGTGCGTCCGTTAGTATTTTGTCTTCTGTTGCTTGGTACGCTTTGGGTTGTCCACAGCTTGCACCGATTACACAGAATCTGTTGGATTTTAACAGAAGAACTAGTCAACCTTTAGGGATATTTCCTCAGTTTCCTGTAACTTTGGGAGAGAAAATTGTCTTTATCGATGTCATGGTAGTCCGAGACCCCTTGGATTTCTCTTTACTCCTTGGGCGGGATTATGTCTATGCTATGAAAGCTCTTGTATCCACCCTTTTCCGTGTGATATCTTTCCTTCACGATGGAAGAATTGTGACTATTGATCAACTTTCACTCATCGGCCTTGACTGGGTTACCTCCCTAAGTGGTTCTTATATGCAGACAGTATCGCCCCCGCCACATGTCAATTATATGGCGTTGTCTCCCATGACCTCAACTTCCGATGATTTGGATCCGGTAGTTGACATGGTGATTTCTTTGGTAGGATTATTGGAGCCTGATCTCCTTACTCCTATCGCGGCCCTCAACATGTGTTCCTTCTTGAGTGATTATCTTCCATCCAGTGAAGATCTCCTGGAGGCCATGACCATGTTTTATCCATTGACACGGTACCCTTCCAAACCATTATCCTCTTGGAAGCCCTGATCCGGACGAAACCATGAGCATAATTTCTCTTCTCTATGGAAATCTCGTTAAAAAATGAAATAGAGGTCCTGAGCATAGTTCTTTTCCTGCGTTAATCTCGTTAAAAAATGAAACAGTCACCTCTCTTAAACTTCTTTTCATCCACCCTTCTCCTTTTTCTCATATGATAGAGAAATTGGTGACAACCTCAAAGTCGGTGAATGAATCGAAGCTTGGAGGGAATGACTCCAGCCTTTGCTGCTCATTCTGGAGTTAAGCCACTAGTTTTCAAGCTGGGGGCATACCGATCTTAGTATTTGTTCTTTCTCGTGCTCGTAAATACATGAGAATGCATCCAGGTATCCTTTTATCTCTTTTTTGGACCTGTATGGATACACGAAAAAGGAACCCTCTGGAGTCTCCTTTAATCTCTTTTCAGAATCTCTAAACATGAAAAGATTGTCGAGTGATCTTGCTTCCTTTCCCACTCGTTAAACGGTTTGAAAGGGCATCTTTCGAGTGATAATTTATCTCTTTTTCGTCCTAGCGAGACTAACATGACGAAAAAGGGCAACACTGGAGTCATCTTTAAGTTCTTTTCAGACTCTCTAAAGATGAAAAGATTACTGAGCGACCTTGTTCTCTTCACGCTCGTTAAAGTATTTGAAGAAAATGTTTGTTGAGCGATAGTTTATCTCTTTTTTGGTCTCATCAGACTACTTTACGAAAAAGGAACTGAGAGAGTTCTCTTTTAAGTGTTTTTCCAGACTCTATAATCATGAAAAAACTTCGAGTTTTCTGTCTTTGGACTCGCTAAACAAAACATTGACAGGCCCATATGGGATCGAACCCTTACTTCTTCCAGTTCGTTAAACAAAGGAAGAGGAACTTACCGAAGGTGAGTTTTATCAAGCATGTGTTATCCTCCTTGAGCTCATTAAATTGAAAAGAGGTACCCATCTATCTAGATGGGGGAAAATTGAAAGAAGCAAGCCAAGCATTTTTTTGAGAACATTACCAAGTAACTCTTAGAGTCGCCCTTGAACACGGCACTTTGTTTTTTGCATGCACTATAATATGTTGAACCTCTGCACTGAGCCAATCCTTTGAGTTTCTTCCACTCCTCTGGGTCACCTGATGTAAGTCACAACATCCACTGCATCATTAAGTTTTGGTCCATGTCATGTTTCTGTTGTTGTGCCTCAGTGTTCAAGGTAAGTATCCACCTCGAGAGTTAGCCATCACAAATATCTTGTCTCAATACCTGTGTCAGTCCATGTTCATTTGATCTACCAATTACATCTCCATGTCCATTTCGTGTCATTGATGGGGGATACATCAAGGCCCTCCTTCGACGAGTCTATTCCTGTCGACTTCAACACATTATCCAGGAATTAGACTTAGAAACTAGTTAGTACTTTGGGACTTGCATGCCTCAATGGCAAGCCTCCTCACGTCCGACAGTGGGTTTACATCATTGACCTTTGATCAGATGATTCCACAGATGTTCGACTCCAGCTCATCCATTCACATTCGTTGGAATGTACTAGGGTACCTTGGGAATCATTGACATTAATGGTGATCTCCCTCGCGCTTGTTAACGGTTTACATCATTGACCAGTAATCAAGTGGTTTCTGCCATGTTCGACATTAGGACATCTATTCACATGGTTAGATTCGTACTACATCAGGATCGGTAAGAAGACCCTGGGTTGAGTGATCACTTTGATATGTACTTTTCCCAGGTTGTGATGGAGTTTCTCTTGAACAATGACACATATATTGTTACATAGATCCACTTTGTATTGGTTGTGGCTATGTCTTGTCATCTCGTAGATCCGTTGTGTATTCTTCGTGGCTACGATCAGTTCATGTCATACGAGTATATATCCACAGTGTATTTTCAGTGTCTATACCTTTTTATCAATACAATTATGGATCCATAGTGTATTTTATGGCGGCCATATCTTGCAAGTCTTGATCACCCAAGCATAGGTATGCCTGCCTTGGGTTTGAAACACGTCATAATATTTGTTGGATGTTTGTGTGCAGCTTTTGTCAGGTTATTTGCATCTATACCCTTGCTTGAAAGTCTACAAAGCATTTCAGTTATTAGTTCTTGTCTTCTAACTTCATACTTTGGGGGGCAATCTGTTACACATCAAAAACACTCACTTTGATAGTGTCGCAAGTGTCGTCATTTCAAAGGTCGCAAGTGTCACATTTTTCTCACAAGTGTCTCAAGTGTCAGGGAAGCATACTGCCATGATGCCTATGTCATGCATGTAAATGACATCAGGAGGACACTTGGCACATGTCAAACACTTGATTTGGAAGAGGAGGAAAGGTTAACTGGGCTCATGAACCTTTTTCCATCTGAAAACACTCAAAAAACTAAGCTTTTGAAGGAGAGCACTCCCCTATACCTCTTCTGGGAGCGTTGGTGCTCCCCCTTACACTATGTGGGAGCGTTATAAAGCTCCTTTGGCCCTTTTGAGGGAGCGTTGGTGTCTTTAGGAGCGTTGGCACCCCCCTTAAGCCTACTGGGGAGCGTTGTAGCACTCTGATGGCCCTTTTGAGGGAGCGTTACCTATTCTGGGCAGTAGTTGAGTTGTTAAGATGAATGGGGGAAGGATCTTTTCATTCTTGGAAGGCAGTTGGATTTGAATCCCTAGTCCAGTCATGATCTTAGGGTAGATCCTCAACTGAAGGAGGTAAATCCTCAACTTCCCCAAGGATATCTCAAGTGGTTAAAGCCTCTCCAAGGCTATATAAGCAAGCTTTCTAATGGTGAAAGGGGACTGGAAAAGGAGAATCACACCAAACTTATGATCCTATAAGTGGTGTTGGAACAGAGATAATTTAGCAACAAGAGACCTATGATCTCATAGGGAGAAATTAGTGAAGCTATCATCATTCAGATCATGGATATTTTGAGCGACGGGTAGACAAGGAGGACTTGACGGAACTGTTGCAATTCATCTATGGTTGTAAGCGATGTTTTTTCCTCATTAATATAATTTGTTTGGCCTGTTTCTTTCTAATTTGTGTTCAATTTCACATGAATTTGTCTCTTTAGTAGATATATCTATTTTGGACTAATCTTGATAGAGTAGGAAGTGGTCATACTATGTTTGTCTACAGGATCCATCGAGGAGCAAAAGATTGGAGCTCAACTCGGAGCGTGCAGGGACAAACGCCAGTAAAAGGTACTTCTTTTCTCCTTCCTCCTCACACACTAGTCCACCTAGATCTAAAAGGAAGTTAGTGACCATGATAAGCACTTTCTGTCTTAGAGTTAAGAGTCTAGCTCTTTGAGGAGATCTACCTGTCCGCAGGGATATTTTCCTTCAACACAAGCACGCCTGGCTGAAACAATAGAGTATTATGCAACTCTGTGAGTGTCTTCCTATGACACTTCTCTTTTCTCAGAACCCAAAATGGAGTTCTCCCTTGTGAAAACTTGCACACGCTCAATGCCCTCCCGGTAGAGCTTCTACAGAACCTTTAGTAGTTCTATCTTTTCTCTGAACTCGAAAGAGAGTTCTTCTTGGTGCACTCCTTGCACCTCTACTGATGAAGGCTCAATGCTATCCCTCTTGATCTTTCCTGAGGTTACCTCACCTCCATTAACGCACACCTTGCGGACTCTGTGCACTCCTTGCACTCGGAAACTCAAAGACAAGAAGAAATTTAAACCTATGTAATGCTTCACCAGTTATGCATTAAACCATGAAATGCATAAAAACATGTAAACATCAAAACACATAGTATGCAGGAAAAACTATTTTTCTATTAATCTGTATGTCTATACAAGATGTGTTTACAAAGGATGGAATGTAACAAGTCTCAACTCTCTCTCGAGACCTCTCTCTCTCTGGTCTCTCTTCTTCTCTACTCCTAGAGATCCCCTACTCTCAGACTAACTGAAAACAAAAGAAATAAAATATTTTTACAAAGAGGGGCTCCTCCAGCTCTTCCCTCCACCTCACCATCTATGAGCCATCGCTATCACAGAGTAGCTCCTATGACTGCATTCCATAAATGGTTGTCACATGTCTGACTGATTTGGACTTAGCTGCAGGCTACCAATTAAGGTAACCTCAACCACTTCCTGAATGGATGAGTGGTCTGGCATTACAAGCCTTACAAAAATTAAATTCAAATTGAATTTTGAAAAATGAGAGGGTTGCCCCTCTCCCTTTCTCCATTAAATGCGTGCTAGATATGATAGTTGGCTGGCACTCTGCTAACGTGGAGTGATGCTCCTGCATCATACTCCTCAGCTGGAAAAATCATGAGCTCCTCTTCTGGAGTGTTGAAATCCCCCTGGATCCCAAACTTTCCCTTGGAGTTGTCCATATGCTCCTCTCCAGCTATGTTGTTGTTTTTGTTGTTGTCCTTCTTCTCTTATAGGCTCCCTTCTGCTCAGCTTCCCTTTGCTGACCACTTTTGTTGATCTGATCATCAGCCTTCTGATCTCCTCAATTATCTCTTCCAACTGCTCCAGTGGATGGCTCTTTGTATGCAGTCTTTTTTGTTGCACTTATGTCTTCTCAGTGGGTAGATCTGCTTGATATCCCATTGCCCACCTGGAAACTTGAAATTCCACTCTTGCCCACCTGACAGTTTATGAGATCAATCAATCCCATCTCCATTAGCACTCCTTGCTGACCCAAACTCATCCCTGAGTTCATGAGACTTTCAGACAGTCTCATCTGCTCTCCCTTGCCCACCTGGCAGTTTACTAGATCTTTAGCTAACCTCATACCATTTCCTTCCTAGAAATATGAATTTCCATGACTGTCCTCTTGACAGTCTATGAGATCCTCGAATGATCTCATTTCATTGCCCACCTGGAAATTGGAAAATTCATCTCTGCCCTCCTGGTAGTTTATGAGACCTTAAACTGATCTTTCTTCCCCATCACTGAGGGTTTCTCCAACTTATGGCTCATAGATGCAAACCATCTCTGTGTCCCTGAGGATTTCAGCATACCTCAACCACTTCCTCAACCTTTGTTGTTGTTTCCTGACCAACAACTTTTGAACATGTCATTTGGCTTTCCTGTTTAGAGGCCATTCATACACCCATCGTGCTTTTTCCTCCTACTGCATCTTCAATGTCAACTGTTCCATTCTCGCTCTTATCTCAGTGAGCTCTTTATCAATCTCTTCTTTACTCATCTGTTGGTGGTCTCTTCTTCCACCACGCTCTTGGCCTTCAATAGCCATTTTATTCTTCACCTTTTGTCTTCCCTCTTGGAAAACTTATGGATCACTCTACACCTGAGAGTGTCTCCATGTTCTCCTACATCTCACCTGGTTGTCTATTGGTTGTTGCACACCTGCAAACAATCACCACAGAGATTCCATACGCTGTCTTCCTTCTTCACCTACTGTCTACAGATGAATCTATGTTTTTGGTTCCACTTAATGTTATCAGAATTTCTCCTTCACTATCTTTGTTTTGCCTATGATCTGCAGACAAAATTTTAGCTCTGATACCACTTGACGCAGACCCCCTATCTCAACAGGGTTTTGTGACCTCCCGGTCTCTGGATTGTTCTCTTCCCTGAGCCGAAATAGCTCTTTGGGATCCTATTGGAACCCCTTGAACAAATCCACAGGTCCTCCTTTTCTCCTCTGGCACAGTCCTTCAACAAAATCTGTGCGTGCGCCCTTTTCCCTTGCTGCTCTTCCCTATTCTGAAGCGAGTTCTCCATGTCTCCTTGTCCTCTTGGACTTCTGGTCTCTGAAACACCAAAAAGACACAACACCGCAGCTGGCTCCTCCCTTAGCCTTTCAGGTCTTCGTATTTCATGATTTCACGAGTCGGGACTCCTAGGCTTCTGACTCTTGGCCCCTCGAGTACCCGGTACCTGGAATGTCGAAATGATGGCCCACGATAATATGCTACCGGCTTTCGTGATTCGGGGAATCACAAAGCAAGCGTTCTCCCTCCCCCTGTCTTCAGACTCTCTGGCTGTCGAAATGTCGAAATGTCTCGGCACCTATCCTTTCAGGATTTCACGATTCAAGGAATCATGATGCAAGGACTCCTCTAGTCCTCTGCCTATCAACCTTCCAGTTCCTGAAATGTCGAAATGGCCGCTTCTTCCAGGACCAAAATGTTTCGAGCCTTTTTCCAAAATCTTGACCACCTTTCACGTGTCCTTCCTAATTGACAGCCCTTATGTCTTCGTGAATTCTCCTCTCGTGAATCTTGGAGACTTTTCACTCTCATTCTCCCAGTGTTTGAATCACCGAAATGTGGCTCCTTCGACACGCGTCCTCTGAGATGGACGGTTCTGATTCCTTTAGGACTTCGACGAGTCCTCTCTTTCTGCTTCTGTTACGAGGATTAAACCCCTCGCACCTCCTTCTGGATCCGACGGCTATCAGGTCCTGGTGCCATATCTGACAGCCCAGATCCTTCCTCCTCTTCTTTGATCCAGCGGCTCTCAGGCCTCTGCGCTCCAAATCCAACGATCTGGCTTCTTTCAGGATTTCGCGAATTGGGAGTTCGCGATGCAGCAACTCCATGATCCCTTGTTGCTCCAAGTCCCAAACTCTGAAATATCAAAATTTGAACACGATTTTTTGGGACTTCGCGAACCGAAAGTTCGCGATGCAAGCGATTCCACAATCCTTCGCTGCTCCAAACTCCAAAATGTTGAAACTATGAAATCCTTTGCCTGTTACTCTGTGTGCAAAGGCATTGTTCCTCCTGATCTTCGGGACTTAGAATAAGTCTTCTTCCACACCCTCCTTGTGTTTCTAAGTACTTCACTAAACTCAGACCCAAATTATTTCTTGTGAATAAATGCTTCACGTGCCTCTGGTGTTCTTCAGCTCGATGCACACCTTGTAGAGCTTACAGAGTGTTCAGTAACTCCGCCAGTGTCTCTCCTCGACACTTGTCTTCTTTTAGAACCTAAAATAGATTTCTCTGTTGTGCACTCTTGCACACACTCAATGCCCTCCTGGTAGAGCTTCTTCAGAACCTTCAGTAGTTTTGTTCCCTCTCTTTGTTCCTTCCTTTGCACAGTTCCGCTCAAGCACACCTGGCTGAGCCAACAAAGTATTCTACAACTCTATGAGTGTCTTCCTATGACACTTCTCTTTTCTCAGAACCCAAAATGGAGTTCTCTCTTGTGCAAACTTGCATACGCTCAATGCCCTCCTGGAAAAGCTTCTACAGAACCTTCAGTAGTTTTGTCTTTTCTCTGATCTCGAAAGAGAGTTCCTCTTGGTGCACTCCTTGCACCTCTACTGATGAAGGTTCAACGTTATCCCTCTTGAGCTTTCTTGAGGTTACCTCACCTCTGTCAATGCACACCTTGTAGACTCTGTGCACTCCTTGCACTCGGAAACTCAAAGACAAGAAGAAATTGAAACCTATGTAATGCTTCACCAACTATGCATTAAACCATGAAATGCATAAAAACATGTAAACATCAAAACACACAGTATGTAGGAAAAACTATTTTTCTATTAATCTGTATGTCTATACAAGATGTGTTTACAAAGGCTAGACTGTAACAAGTCTCAACTCTCTCTCGGGACCTCTCTCTATGGTCTCTCTTCTTCTCTACTCCTAGAGATCCCCTACTCTCAAACTAATTGAAAACAAAAGAAAGAAAATATTTTTACAAAGAGGGGATCCTCGAGCTCTTCCCTCCACCTCACCGTCTTTGAGCCATCGCTATCACAGAGTGGCTCCTATGGCTTCATTCCATAAATGGCTGTCACAGATCTGACTGATCAGGACTTAGCTGCAGGCTACCAATTAAGGTAACCTCAACCACTTCCTGAACGGATGAGTGGTCTGGCATTACAAGCCTTACAAAAATTAAATTCAAATTGAATTTTGAAAAATGAGAGGGTTGCGCCTCTCCCTTTCTCCAGTAAATGCATGTTGGATGTGCTTGCTGGCTGGCACGCTGTTGACGTGGAGTGATGCTCCTGCATCACTTGGCTTGGAACTCGCGGTTGGAGATTTGAAACATTAAGCCATAAGGAAATGTCTTTGTTGGAACTGTTTCTATAATCACTCGTTCTGATTTAACATTAACTTTTGCAATCTTTCTAGGATTCTATGTATTTTTATACTTTAGGTTGAACCACAAGTAATCTTATTGTATATTTAAGCAAAGCCAAAGCGGACCATCTAAGTAAAAAGGACGTAAATGGTGTTTTTAAGAAAATTCCATAAATTTCAAGTTAATTGTTTTTTTTAAATAGAAAATTCAATAAAAAAAATTATCATGGTGTTTTTAAGAAAATTCCATAAATTTCAGGTTAATTGTTTTTTTTAAATAGAAAATTCAGTAAAAAAATTTATCATTATAGCTTAATGTAAACAAACATGCTAAGTTAAAAAAATATTATTGGAATGTCATATATCATATTTTTAATTGGTGTCAAAATTTTATAATAATTGGAATGGTAGATATAATAATTAAAAAACTTTAAATTAATTTATTTATTTCAAAATATAATTTCATAATACAAAATTATAATATTATATCAGCAAAAATTAATAATATCATAACATATTATATCTGCAAAACATGGATATGGATAAAAGTAGAGCTTGCTTTCTTAAAATTATATCATCTCGAATTAATATGAGAGGAAATTTTGTTTTGTAACATATTTTAAAATTTAAAAATATTAGAGATCAATCATTTATCATTGGTGAAAAGGTAGATGAAGATCTGATTGTTATGGCCAGTGTTTCATTTTTTTTTTAAGATTTATAGACATTGAATAGTATATTAAAATCTATTGATGTTATTTTTAAACTATTACTATAATAAATTTCTTCAAAATTAAAAATTATAATAGTTTCAAAATGACATTAAAAATTATAATAGTTTCAAAATGACATTAAAGTAGTTTCAAAATCACAATGGTAATGAATCTCAAGAATACTTGAAAGTAGATAAAGATCTTGTTATTATGGATATCATTTTTTTGAAAGTTTTATACACATCCAATATCATATTAAAATACATTAATATTACTTTCAAAAAGTAGCTATAATAATTATTTTTATTATTAAAAACTACATAATATTATGTATATATAAAAATTAATCATATAATTGACTATAATTATTGTGTAATAAAAATAAATATTAATTATTTCATTAAAATATACTAAATACTAATAACAATATATTAAAAAAAAACATTTATAAAAAAACATTTTTTATATAATTATTTGATATAAAAAACATTGTATTATATTATATTAAAATTATTAATATATTATTATATTATATAAAAAAAACAATATAAATATTAATTATTAATAGTTGATTATTATTATATCAAGAAAAAAAACAATATCAAAATTAATTATTAATAGTTGATTACTATTATATAATAGTTGATTACTATTATATAAGAAAATCAGTTTATTATATAAGAAAAAGATATTATATTTATTATTTAATTAAGAAAGATATTAATATTTGATTATATTTATTATATAAAAAACACATTATTATATGAAGAAAAAAAAAAGAATATACTTATACTTATGATTTGATTACAAATTTTTTTAATACATAACATAAAAAACAATATCATATAATTTGATTGCATTTATTGTATCAATAAAAAAATAAATTATATAAAAAAATAAAAAAATAAAAATTATATAATAATTTTTGGATATATTTATTATATTAAGAAAAATATAATATTAATATTAATTATTTGATTAAGAAAAATATAATATTAATATTATTGATTTGATTACATTTATTATGTCAAGAAAGACATAATATTTTATATTTTAAACTAAATGTCTAATAACAATATATTAAGAAAGATGACATCTTATATTTTTATTGAATTTAAGAAATTTTTTATTTGTGGAAAGATATAAATATCTTTTCTAAAGATTTTATCATAAAAATTTATTTTGTTTAATATAATATATACAAAGAAAACACCATGACATGAAATAAATTGTCATCTTAGGGAGAGATAGATTTTATACTTCAAGATCATATGTTATTAATGTCCTTAAAAAAAGTATGATTCTAAATTTCATTCTATGTAATGTATGATTCTAAGTTTCATTCTATGTAATATATCACATCAAGGTTCCTATATTTTTCATAATGCATCAGCTCAAAGTTCCTATATTTTTCACAAAGGAAACATTGTTAGATGTCTTTTAAAAGCTTCACCAAATTTTACTTTTTGTATTGTGTGGGACACAAACCAACCTTTTCATGCGATGAACATGCCACCGATGTTGCAATATGAAGAACAAAACAAGATGTTACAACGTGACGAACATAGTAATGTTGCGTTGTGTTGAACATACTAACGTTAGATAATGACGAACATAATAACGTTGCAATCTAATGACACTAGTACATATGAGCAAATTTACGACAATTTTTCGTTGATATTGCCAGACTTATCTGTTGTAATTTCCACGAAAGCCGAGATTTTTTTTCGTCGCTATATCCACGATCCAAGTGTGCATGGAAACATCAACGAAATTAGCTCTCCACATGTCACCACCTTCAATATCGGTTAACCCTATGCATCATTGCAATTCCGGCGAACTATCATCGCAATAACAACAAAAAAATGTGGCAATTACGATGAAACTTCCTCGCAATTGGGATGAAAATTTATTCCAAGCAAATAAATTATGACGCTGCTGCTGAACGTGCGACAAAATTCTGTCGCAACTTGCGACGAAAATCCGTGGTAATATCGACGAGTGCAATATCTCAAAACCAAATTTATGAGGCACATGTTGTATATGCGACGAATATTCGTGGCAAATTGCGACGAAGTTTCATCGCTCTAGCGACGGTTGTGGTAAAATAGTAAAATATTTCCAACGAACTTGCGTCGATATTGCAACGATGACTTTAGGTTTAAAAAAAAAAAATTACAAGAAATATGGTATACCATATTGTATGCCATATTACAATGTAATATGGTAATGCCATATTACATTGTAATATGGCATTACTATTACATTGTAATTGTAACACCCTGTTTCCCACGGTCTGTAAAAATAACTATACTAGCCAAGTATTGTGGCAAACTCAGAAATGTGAATATGTGA
>ML803343.1:226501-267040 GCA_009831015.1 Picea engelmannii | reverse complement strand
GCCTTCATAAAGAGGTTGACGTGACTTCTCGAGTAGAGGATCAACATCATGACTATCATCCTAGTTGTCCTCATCCATTGGAGCAAACGTGTCTTGGATCAATCTATGTATCTCATCTTCTTGATTTGAATCACTAACGTTATCTCCATCCATATCATCCTTAATAACTTGATCAATAGTGATGTAGGAGCATCTCAAGAGAGCCAGTGCGGAGATAAAAGACAGCTGGAAAAGCACCCAGCGCAAATTTTGAAAATGTCTTGAAACATTAATGAAGTCATCAAGTGGAGGCACACCTGTAAAATGTAAATGGACCTTGAGAGATCCTCTCTCATATTTAGTAGGTAGAAGGCATTTATAATAGCTAATGCAAGTAGATAGAATTTAATGCGTAGATTAGACAGTTTAGAATGAAAGAGGGAAATAGGATATAGACACCCTCATTGTGTATTGTAACATAGAAGAGAGGATGCCAATTGAGAGCATAGAGCATAGAAGAGAAGAAGCAGAGAGTTGTGTAGAAGAATTCCATATATAGAAGTTATGGATTAATAACAAAAGGCTTTGATTCAGACTGATGGTGTTCAAATATTATCTGTGGATGCATTTTTGAATGTTATGCTCATGAATGTTTTACTCTTTCTGTCATGCAATTTCTTTTATGCTATGTATGAATGATTTTTTGTTGAATGTTTGAAATTTGAGAGGAAGAGTAAGAAATGAGTTTCAATTGTTTCTCTATCTGAGAAAGAGTTCCCGCAAGGAGTGCAGTTGAGCTATCCATAAGGAGTGCATCGACAAAGGATTCAGAGGTTTGTCTCTGAAAGATCAGGAGAGATAACGATTGTTCTCATTTTCATAGAAGTGCAAGATGAGTACAAGAGTTGTGCAAGGAGTGCGCAGGCAGAGTAGAGTTCAGGTTTTGTAACCCGAGTGAAGTGTTGAGAGACTGCTGCTGCAGGGAGTGCACAGAGTCGAAGGACTTAAATTCCTTGGAGTAATTAAGGAATTTTCCACAAGGAGTACGTGCAGGAATCTTCTTCAAGACTCAGGGTTGGAGAAAGCTCAGAAGGGATAGAGTCTCCACATTCGTCGAAGTAAGAACAGGAAGTCTGCGCATTGGAGCAGTGAGAAGGTGTCGCAAGTTTGTGTCACGGGCAGTTAAGTACCATGGGAAAACCACTTGGTAAAAAGTCGCAAAAGTCCTTGTGAAGGGAAGAGACGGACGGTCGGAATTCTCTGTGGAGAATTCACGATGTCCCGTGAGCCATCAGATCTCACGGAGGAGTAGGGGAGTTACGGCGAGTGCTTTCGAGAGGTTCAAGCTCAGGAGAGGCAGAACCATAGATTCAAGCCAACTAGGTCTGTTGGATTTACCCATGGATTTCTATTTCGGGGTTTCGTGAGTTGAAGTCCTAAAGTCTTTGCACCAGGGCTCGCGAAATCATGAAGCACGAAGTCTCGAGGGCCAAAAGGATCGTGCGGTACATAGGAATTAGTAGGGTGGATAGGTGGCACACTCTCGACAAGGGAGTCAATTATGTTTACCATTTTGGGGTTTCGTGGGGTGAAGTCCCGAAATCTTTGCATCAGGATTCACGAAATCGTTGATCTGGATTATTTTCAGCACGAAATGAGAGTGGAGATATAATAAAGAAATGCACAGAGATGTCATAGATATTCAATAATATAACATAAATGTATCATATATGCAGCCATAAACACATATATACAGTAATACACGATTTCTATTAATGAAAGAAATGTACAGAGACTGTAAAATACAGAGTGAAAGACTCGCTAGAATGGTGGCAGCTTATCTCTGAGAAGAGATGTGATGGCTACTCACATTTGCAAGAAGATGGTTAAAATGAGGCTCTGAAGGCCCTTTTACAATAAACGGGAATGTCAAAAGTCCTAGACATCCAAAAACCTAACCCTAGGAGATGAAGCGCCAAAAGTCATGTGGGCCTCGTTTGGGTAAGTTAGTACATCAACTTCCCGGGGTCGTAACTTTTGCATACGATCTCTGTTTTAGGTGTATGATAGCTCGTTGGAAAGGTATTGTCGAGGAGATTCATTTTGGGGGCTCAATCATGCCTTCGGATATCATTGAGAACCTCTATCTCATTTAGGCCCTCAAAATGGCCCCGAAAGTTAAAACCTACTAAAAATAGTAAATTGTCAAAATTGCCAGAAAGTTGTTTTGAGCCAGTTGGAAAAATTGGGTAGCCACCGATATCCACCTAGATCAATCCTCCCTCCTTAGGAAGCAATGGTCTCCATTGCATTGATTTCCTGGGGGAGAAGGAAAAGCGTTTGTTGAATCTGCATCTTGGTGAGCTGCTTGTCTTGCTAGAGATGTCGCACTACTCAGTTTGTGGAAGTCTATCATGAACTCGTTGAGTTTGAGGTTGTTCAACAAGTCAGGCTACATGAGAGGATGTTGTGCAGAAGGAATCTTTGCATTTTGTTGCAGCCTTGTCGACCTGCTTCTGTAGGATAGAAGGTGCTTGGGGCGAGGTTGTAGTGGTTGCAGTGTCCTTATGTTCTCCTTTTGAACAGATTGTGAAGAATCTAGGAGATGAAGCACCAAAAGTCATGTGGGCCCCGTTTGGGTAAGTTAGTACATCAACTTCCCGGGGTCGTAACTTTTGCATACGATCTCCGTTTTAGGCATATGATAGCTCGTTGGAAAGGTATCATCGAGGAGATTCATTTTGGGGGCTCAATAATGCCTTTGAATATCATTGAGAACCTCAATATATAAAAACCTTCATTTGGGCCCTCAAAATGGCCCCGAAAGTTAAAACCTGCTAAAAATAGTAAATTGTTAAAATTGCCATAAAGTTGTTTTAAGCCAGTTGGAAAAGGTGGGTGGCCACCGATATCCACCTAGATCAATCGTGAAGTCCAAAATCCCAATGGAATGAGGATTTGTTTAAAAGTCAACCTTGCAAGCGCATCGGAGTTTCGGTTATTCAAGTTTCGGGAGTCGAGGGGACAAGTTGCTTGACATCACAACTCCCGAAATCATGATAAGGAGAAAGGCGATATAGAGAGAGAAAAGGCCAAGCGTCATAACTCTGGGTTTAGGGGGTCTGAGAGACAAGATGCTTGACCATAGGATTCACAGAATCATGAAGTCCAATCTGCCGAAGCGCGAAGGGAGATTCCACGAGGTTTTGCTGTGGGTGCAGATTTCCCGAAAGGGAAATAGGAGAGCCATTGTCGGGAGCTTTTCAGGCCAGTGGAAGAGAAAATATCCTGTGTACATGCACTTATGACCTATGGGTTGGGAGGGCAGACGTACATCATTTGGTATCAGAGCCCAGAAAGGTTTCTTTTCTTTCTGTAGCAGGGAAAAGGAGAATTCACCATGCCACCGAGAAGAAGGGACAGTTAAACACCCGATCCACCAGAGGATATGGAAATGCCGAGAAGAAGGGGTAGACAGATGCCTGATCTAGCCATAGAAAGAAAAATGTGTGACTGACATGCCAGACTTGAAGACATGGAGACAGCACAAAGGCATACAGTTGGTGTTGGGGATCTCAGTGATTCTGAAAGTGACAATGAAGCTGAACATGAAGGGGAAGAGTTTGCAGCCGAAGATGCAGTAAATGAATGCCTGATTAGGGCTATTTCAAGAATGGGTGCAAGAGAGAAAATGGACATTCCAGTTTATGAGGGAAATTTGGATGCAGAGGAGTTTCTAGACTGAGTTAGAGCTCTGGACACATATTTTGACTATGAAGATGTCGAAGAGGACAAGAAGGTCAAACATGTTGTCACGAGATTAAAAGTACATGCAGCACTATGGTGAGATGAGCTACAAGCTGACAGATGCTGCAAAGGCAAGCAGAAGATCAAGAGTTGGGATAGAATGATCGTGAAGATGAAGGCGAAATTCATCCCTAGAGATTACCAGATTACTCTGTTTCGAAGAATGCAAAACTTGAGATAGAAGCTAATGACAGTGAAAGAATACACTGAAGAATTCTACAACCTGAACATTAGGGCAGGTCATCGGGAAAGCGATGATGAAAAAGTTGCCAGGTACATGAATGGCCTGAGATACGACATTCAGGATGAGATGAGCATGGTAACCATCCAAATGGTGGAAGATGCTTATCAGATGGCTCTAAAAGTAGAAGACAAGCTGAGTCAAAAGCAAGGTCAAAGAGGCCGAGGCAGAAGTCAGCCCAAAGGCAAATCAGTTGCCTGGGATAAAAATCAGAAACCCAAGGAGGACTGGAAGAAAACTCAAACTCGAACTGAGAGAGGTGGAAGCTCATAGCAAGGGCAATATGTTGAACAGTGAGGGCAGCATATCGAACAGAGAGGATATTATGCTGATAATAATATTTTTCCTCATACCAGAGGTAGAGGAAGAGGAAGAGGTGGAGTGATAACATGCTTCACATGCGGAAATGTTGGGCACAAGTCTTATGAGTGTCCAGACAAAAAGAAAGAAAGTGGTGAGACTCACATCACCTAAGCACAAAGGCAAAATGTTGAAGCAGAAGATGTTGAAGGCGGAAGATCGTTGATGATGCGAAAATCTCTTTTGACACCAGAGAAAGAGGTGGAGAGTTCAATCCAAAGAAACAGACTTTTTCGGACTGCTTGGAAAACCAAGGACAGGGTATGAAAGGTCATTGTGGATAGTGGTAGCACGGATAACCTCATTTCTACAGAGATGGTAGAAAAGATGGAGCTAGATACAATTGATCATCCAATCCCATACAGAGTTTCATGGCTACAAAAAGGACATCAGGTGACTGTCACTAAACAGTGTTTAGTTGAATTTAAGATAGGAGGATATAATGATAAGATACTCTGTGATGTTATTCCCATGGATGTTTGTCATCTATTGTTAGGTAGACCATGGAAATATGATAGGAATGTGATTCATGACGAAAGAATGAACACATACACCCTAAAGAAGAATGGGAGAACTCACATGTTGCTTCCAATCAAGGATAAAGAGGTGAAACCTGAAGTAAGCAACATTGTACTTCTCATGAGTGGGAAGGAACTTCTTACAGAGGTCAAGAAGAAGGAGGAACCTCAATTCATTGTGGTCAGGAAACCGAAGATCGTTTTAACCAACACAAGGGTAGATGATTTACCAGAAGAGGTTCAGGAACTGCTGGAAGAGTTCGCAGACATAGTAGTGGACGAACTACCTCATTCATTGCCACCGATCAGAAGTATAAGTCATCACATTGATCTCATACCTGGAGCTAGTTTTCCCAACAAAGCCGCATACAGATTGATGCCATAGGAGAATGAAGAGGTCAAAAGACAAGTCCAGGATTTGTTGGACAAAAGTTCGGTCAGGGAAAGCTTGAGTCCGTGTGTTGTTCCGACAGTACTCAGTCCGAAGAAAAATGGAGGTTGGAGGATGTGTACTGACTCGAGGGAAATCACAAAATAACCATCAGGTATAGATTTCCATTTCCAAGGATGGATGATCTGATGGATTGCTTGAGTGGAGAAAAATATTTTTCAAAGATTGATTTGAAAAGCGGTTATCACCAGATTCACATGAGAGAAGGTGATGAATGGAAAACAGCCTTCAAGACTAATGAAGGGTTGTATGAATGGCTTGTTATGTCATTTGGCTTAATGAACGCACTAAGTACTTTCATGAGGTTGATGAATGAAGTCCTAAAGGAGTTCATCGGAAAATTTGTCATTGTATACCTAGATGACATACTAATTTTCAGTAAAACAGAAGATGAACATCTGAAACATTTGGCTACAGTGATGAAGAGGTTACAGCAGGAGAAGTTGTTGTTAAACATGAAAAATTACTCATTCATTAAGACAGAGCTCATTTATTTGGGTTTTGTTATTTCTGTAGATAAATTGAGGATGGATACAGATAAAGTGGAAGTGATCAAGAATTGGCCATCACCGAAGAGTATATTTGAGGTGAGAAGTTTTCATGGATTGGCTAGTTTCTATCGAAAAATCATTAGGAATTTCAGTTGAATTAGTGCACTGATGATGGACACAGTGAAGAAGAGACACAAATCTTTTCACTGGACAGAAGAAGCTGAGAAGAGTTTTAATTTGTTGAAGAGGAAGATCACGGAACAACCAATTCTGGTGTTGCCTGATTTCCAAAAGACATTTCAAGTGAAATGCGATGCAAGTGGATTTGCAATAGGGGCAATCTTGAGTCAGGAAGACGGGCCGATAGCATACTTCAGCGAGAAGTTGAATGAAGCGAAAGTGAAATACTCCACTTATGATAAGGAGATCTATGTTATTATTCAGGCATTGAAGAAATGGAGACATTACTTGATTCCCAAGGAGTTTGTCTTATACAGTGACAATCATGCACTGCAATTTAAGACTCAACAGGAAAAGTTGAATCAAAGACATGTAAAATGGGTAGAATATATGCAAAATTTCACTTTTGTGATTAAACATATTTATTGGTCTGCTAACAAAGTTTTTGATGCTTTGAGTAGGAAGTGTTTGCTATTGTAGGAGTTCAAAGTCAAAACATTGGGTTTTGATGATCTCAAGGAGATGTATCAAGATGATCCAGATTTTAAGGAGGCGTATGAGGCAAATGAGAATCCAATTCTCAGAGATAGAAACAAATGGGCAGAATACATGATCCAAGAAGGATTATTGTTTAAAGGTAATCAGCTTTGTATTCCAAAATGCTCCATGAGAGAGAATTTGTTGAAGGAGAAACACAGTGGAGGATTGGTCGGACATTTCGGTCACGAAAAGACATTCGCAAAGTTGAATGAGTTATATTTTTGGCCAGGAATGCGAGAAGACGTCAAAAGGTTCGTGGACAGATGCAGAATTTTCCAGCATTCGAAAGGAAAGAGACAGAATGCGGGGCTTTATCAACCGTTACCCATACCTGAGAAGCCATGGGATGTAGTCAGCATGCACTTCATATTGGGGTTGCCAAGAACACAAAGAGGGTTTGACTCAATCTTTGTGGTGGTGGATAGATTTTCCAAGATGGCACACTTCATTCCATGTCAGAATGTTAAGAACCTATACCAGATCTACCAATATAATAACCACAAATATTGAATACAAAATAGATCCATAGAGCAAGATAGAAGAAACCACACTATATTATTACCAAACCCTTGAGGTAGGGAAACACCATACAATGGATCCTATTATGGAAGGGATCCTCTCCTGTTCACTTGCCTCTTCGAGGGGGCATCCTCCTATTGAGCTATCGCTCCAAATACACTAATTCTCTTCATGTCTCATTACATTGCTTGAACCCATTTATATAGTGCTACAATCACCTAAGAACATTCTAGAGGAGGAATCTTCTAGAAGTAGAACCTTCTAAGAAGTCCTCTTACATTTATTATATCTAATTACCCATTTATTATATCTAACTACCATAGTGGGCCTTATTTAATAATATAGTGAACCTAGTCCACCTTACATTGAATGACCTCCATTATTATCACTATGGGCCCTCTGGGTCCTCCCACTACCTCTCTAGATACCTTACATTCCATCCCCCTTATGAAAGCATTGTCCTCAACGCTTGATGTACAACCATATACCAGGGTCCCATGGATAATTGTGTACCATAATGCTGAAGAAGACTGAAGAACCAAGGTCCCATGTAGAAAGGAAATCCACCATGCTGAAGTAGTCCAACCACCATTGTAAGCCCAGGTCCCATGTCCAAGTGCTCATGTGAACTCCCCGTGGAAGATTTTGGAACCCAATAACCAACTCTAAATGATGCTCCAAAGACTGACACCTATCATGTGGATCCAAAGAAGAAGATCCATCCACATAGTGGAAAAGGGTCGTAGAAGAATCTAGAAGGAATAATACCACTGTAGAATATGCAGACTTAATGCTGGTAACTAGCTCCTGATGTGGTACATTGATGTTCTCTACAGAAGGTGGAGTAGATTCATCAAATAAAATATGAAAGTGGTTGTCATCCCATAAATGACAACTATCCATATATCAATCATCACAATCTGCCTCAAAATCATACCAAGCATATATTTCTTGATTATATTCATTCTTGAGGCCCTCCATAAGAAATATCTCCTGCATGTTATTCAATGAATCTTGAATACTACGAAAACTATCATTGAGGCCATTTGCGATGATATTTGTGAGGCTGTATGTGAGGCCTTGTGCTAACACATCCAATCTAGCATCCAATGTGTGAAACAATTGGGCTTTGAATGATTCAAGAATTTCTTTCAGGTTTTGAGATGAAATAGCCATTTGAGCACCCTATGAACTCTTCGTTCCTGCATCCTTCATGAAAAAAACTCAAAAAAATAGACCCAATAAGTTTCGGCAGAAAATCGCGGCTTTTTCTGGAAAAACCCTAAAAAACTGTTGAAGTTAAAATGCTCATAACTTCACTTCTCCGACTCCGTTTCGGTTGATTTTTTTTTTGAAATTGGGTGAAATTGTGAGAGGAAATAAGATATGTAACTTTATTTCGAAAATTCGGCCTCCAACTGCTACAAAAATAAAAACAAATCACGCCGTCGTCCGCAGAAAAAACCTTGAAAATTTGGAGATTTTAAAACCTCAATATCTTGACCTTCCAGACTCCGTTTCGGACAATTTTGTTTTTCAAATTGGGTTTTTTTATGAGAGGAACTCAGATATACAACCCGTTTCTGCAAATTTTACACATAAATATACCAAAAACTTCGATAATTTCGCGGCCCTCTTTCTTCTGCTCCGAAAAAAAAAAAAACTGCAAAAATAAAAAATATTTGCCCACAATGTCTGCCTAAGGAAAGTGCTCTGATACCACTTGTTAAGAACCTATACCAGATCTACCAATATAATAACCACAAATATTGAATACAAAATAGATCCATAGAGCAAGTGTAAGGTAGCTAGAGAGGTAGTGGGGGGGGCCAGAGGGCCCATAGTGATAATAGTGGAGGTCATTCAATGTAAGGTGGACTAGGTCCACTATATTATTAAATAAGGACCACTATGGTAGTTAGATATAATAAATGTAAGAAGACTTCTTAGAAGGTTCTACTTCCAGAAGATTCCTCCTCTAGAATGTTCTTAGGTGATTGTAGCACCATATAAATGGGTTCAAGCAATGTAATGAGACATATATAGTGGGCCCATAACCCACAGGTCCCAGGATCGAAACCTGGCTCTGAGGATCCCTTCCATAATAGGATCCATTGTATGGTGTTTCCCTACCTCAAGGGTTTGGTAATAATATAGTGTGGTTTCTTCTATCTTGTTGTTAAGAACCTGAATACCTGAATACAAAATATCACAATAGATCCAAAAATATATGAATACAATCACCACACAAGATATATGAAACCATATAGAAAACCACAACTTTATTACATCAAACCCTTGAGGTAGGGAAACACCATACAATGGATCCTATTATGGAAGGGATCCTCTCATGTTCACTTGCCTCTTCGATGGGGCATCCTCCTATTGAGCTACCGCTTCAAATACACTAATTCTCTTCATGTCTCATTACATTGCTTGAACCCATTTATATAGTGCTACAATCACCTAAGAACATTCTAGAGGAGGAATCTTCTAGAAGTAGAACCTTCTAAGAAGTCCTCTTACATTTATTATATCTAATTACCCATTTATTATATCTAACTACCATAGTGGGCCTTATTTAATAATATAGTGGACCTAGTCCACCTTACATTGAATGACTTCCACTATTATCAATATGGGCCCTCTGGGCCCCCCCACTACCTCTCTAGCTACTTTACACAAAAAACCAATGACGCAACTCACATTGTGAATCTATTTTTCAAAGAAGTCATTCGACTTCACGGCTTACCAAGGAGCATAGTTTTGGATTGAGAGACTAAGTTCATAGGACACTTTTGGAGGACCTTATGGAAGAATCTAGGAACTAACTTATCATTTAGTTCATCTTATCATCCTCAGACGGATGGACAGACGGAAGTGGTGAACAGAAGTCTGGGAGACTTGCTGAGAAGTCTGGTGACAGAACACCACAGCCAGTGGGACAACATATTACCACAGGCAGAATTTTCTTATAATGACTCAGTTAATAGAAGCACGGGGCAGAGTCTGTTTCATATTGTCTATGGCATACAGTCGAGAGGAATTTCTGAGTTGAGAGATTCAGAACAAACTACGATTAGGAGCACTAGTGCAGAAGATTTCGCAGAGGTGATGAAGGAACTTCATAGCCAAGTGAAGGAACGATTGCAGAATTCGAGCCAAGAGTATAAGCACAGGGCAGATCAACACCAAAGACAGCTTCAATTTGAAGTTGGCAATTTTATTTTGGCACTTTTAAGAAAAGAAAGGTTCCCGAAAGGAACATATAATAAACTGAAGATGAAGAAAATCGAACCATGCAAGGTCTTGAAGAAATTTGGGGCAAATGCTTACGAGATTGAATTACCCAATGGGATCGGAATTTATCCGATATTCAATATCTCAGATTTGTACCCATATAAAGTTGAGGAAGCAGGAACATGAAATGAACATCGAGACATTCAGTGGCGAAATAAGATGCCATTGCAGAAAAGCTGCAAATGGAGTGCATACTGGACAAAAGGGTCAGCAAGAAGACCAGGTGAAAGCAATACTTTGAATATTTGGTCAAGTGGAAGGGACATCCAATTGAAGATGCCAGTTGGGAGAACGAAGTAGAGATCCAGAGACATGGACACACCGTACGCGAGCTCATGGACAGGAGCCCATGAAAATTTTCAAGTAAGGGAGTATGATGCAGGAGCATCTCAAGCAAGCCAACGTGAAGATAAAAGACAGCTAGAAAAGCGCCCAGCGCAAATTTTGAAAATGTCTTGAAACATTAATGAAGTCATCAAGTGGAGGCACACTTGTAAAATGTAAATGGACCTTGAGAAATATGCTCTCGTCCTTAGTAGGTAGAAGGAATTTATAATAGTTAATGAAAGTAGATAGAACTTAATGCGTAGATTAGACAGTTTAGAATGAAAGAGGGAAATGGGATATAGACACCCTCATTGTGTATTGTAACATAGTTTAGAGGATGCCAATTGAGAGCATAGAGCATAGAAGAGAAGAAGTAGAGAGTTGTGTAGAAGAATTCCATGTATAGAAGTTCTGGATTAATACAAAAAGGCTTTGATTCAGACTCATGGTGTTCAAATATTCTCTGTGGATGCATTTTTGAATGTTATGCTCATGAATGTTTTACTCTTTCTGTCATGCAATTACTTTTATGCTATGTATGAATGATTTCTTGTTAAATGTTTGAAATCTGAGAGGAAGAGTAAGAAATGAGTTTCAATTGTTTCTCTATCTGAGCAAGAGTTCCTACAAGGACTGCAGTTGAGCTATCCGCAAGGAGTGCGTCGACAAAGGATTCAGAGGCTTGTCTCTGAAAGCTCAGGAGAGATAATGATTGTTCTCATTTTCACAGAAGTGCAAGCTGAGTACAGGAGTCGTGCAAGGAGTGTGCAAGCAGAGTAGAGTTCAGGTTTTGTAACTCGAGTGAAGTATTGAGAGACTACTACTGCAGGGAGTGCACAGAGTCGAAGGACTTAAATTCCTTGGAGTAATTAAGGAATTTTCCGCAAGGAGTGCATGCAGGAATCTTCTTCAAGACTCAGGGTTGGAGAAAGCTCAGAAGGGATAGATTCTCCACAGTCATCGAAGGAAGCATGGGAAGTCTGTGCATTGGAGCAGTGAGAAGGCATTGCAAGTTTGTGTCATGGGAAGTTAAGTACCATGGGAAAACCACTTGGTAAAAAGTCGCAAAAGTCCTTGTGAAGGGAAGAGACGGACGGTCGGAATTCTCTATGGAGAATTTGCGAAGTCCTATGAGCCGTCAGATATCACAGAGGAGCAGGGGAGTTACGGTGAGTGCTTTCGAGAGGTTCAAGATCAGGAGAGGCAAAACCGTAGATTCAAGCCAACTAGGTCCGTTGGATTTACCCGTGGATTTCTATTTCAGGGTTTCATGAGTTGAAGTCCCGAAGTCTTTGCACCAGGGCTCGCGAAATTATGAAGCGTGAAGTCCCAAGGGTCGAAAGGATCATGTGGGCCATAGGAATCAGCAGGGTGGATAGGTGGCACACTCTTGACAAGGGAGTCAATTCCATTTACCATTTCGAGGTTTCGTGGGGTGAAGTCCCGAAATATTTGCATCAGGATTCGTGAAATTGTGAAGTCCGAAATCCTGATGGAATGAGGAGTTGTTGAAAAGTCAACCATGCAAGCACATCGTAGTTTCTGTAATTCGGGTTTCGGGAGTCAAGGGGACAAGTTTCTTGACATCGCAACTCTCAAAATCGCGATAAGGAGAAAAGCGATATAGAGAGAGAAAAGGCCAAGCATCATAACTTCGGGTTTCGGGGGTCTAAGAGACAAGACACTTGACCACAGGATTCATGGAATCGCGAAGTCTGATCTCCCGAAGCGTGAAGGGAGATTCCACGAGGTTTTTTTGTGGGTGCATATTTCCCAAAAGGGAAATAGGAGAGCCATTGTTGGGAGCTCTTTGGGCCAGTGGAAGAGAAAAGATCTTGTGTACGTGGACTTCTGACCTACGGGTTGGGAGGGCAGACGTACATCAAGAAGCTTCAATATTTTGATCTCGAAGTTCATCTCCATGTAAATTAGTATTCCTGCTAGTACTTGACAAATAACTCTCTGGAGGTCGACACTTTGGGGGCATCGTCTGTACATTTAAAAAACAACATAGAAAATTTAGTGTGTATAGAAAATATAAAAATCCCGATAAAAAATATTACTAAAATTCATGACATACTGATTATTACAGAGAATACATTAAATATTGAATCCTCTTACCAAGGGACAATATTCATAACCCCCTTCAGCATGCCCTTCTCCCTATAATGTTTTTGGGCTGTTGTTATTAAAAGTCTTCTATTTTGCAAGCCTCTGCAATCATAGCAAGGGAAATAACATTTTCCATCACCCCTCACCTCTAATGTCGCTCTTAATCGAGCAAGCTTCCTGTTATTTTCGTTCATTGTGACAAATCCTTGTCCTAACAAGTAATTGTCTTACCTACACCATACCAAACATTAAGTTGTCAATTTTTTATATTTTGGCTACTCCTTTTGATTATGATATGTTAATTTACAGTGACCTACATCTTTATAATAAGGTCACCATCTTTATAATAAGGTGATCATATGTGTAGAGGATCAACATCATGACGACATAGATAACATCTTTATAATAAGGTCATATGTGTACAAATGTTTTCTTTATATAATAACGACATATACACCTAACATAAGTTTAGGGTTAGTGTTTATGTATCTTATTAGTCCCTACTAAAGAAGGGAATATAGAAATCAATTACTATCATTTCACCGATTAGTGTTGAGTTTCAAGAGCAATTCCATATCTTTATCAATGAAAAGAGAGAGAGATTATAGCTACAATTGAAGGGAAAAGGGTATGTGGATTCCATAAACCTAGAATATTATGGAATCCACATACCCTTTTCCATAGAATATAAGTTAACTATATCCAAAAACCAAAGACATGAAATATGGTATAACTACACATATTATATAAATATATTATCAAGGAAAAAATAAGCTAAATGCAATTTGGACATTTGAAAAAAAAATTACAAGTTCAATGAGTACATCAATAAAAAATAACATACTAACCTTGCAAGTTCAAAATCCGATCTATGTAGATCGAGAATTGGATTTGTTCAACCGGTGGATGACGGAAAAAATAAACAGCTCAAACAAAATCCAAGAAGAGTGTCGCAACTATAGCAATTGTGTCACAAAGTCTCTTAAAGTCACGTATATATAGATAAAATAGTCAACTAGCCGTTAACACCAACCAATGAGATAGACAAAATTTTCGTCGCTATTGCCACGAAAGTTTTTCGCTATAGCGATGAAAATCCCGACTAGGTTAAATTAATATTTTCGTCGATATTGCAACAAACATTCGTAGCAATAGTGACGAAAATACCACCCTGTTTAAACAAAATATGAAACTAGTGGAAGCATGGAAAATTTTCGTGGAATAATCCGCCCATATGTAGTAGTGCGAACATAATAACGTTGCAATGTGATGAACATAAATTGACATTGTAATGTGATGAACATAGGCAAGTCTTCGTAACATAAAAAAACATTGCACTCTAATGCACGCCATCCTATCATTGCAATGCGATGAACATTTCCTCATGTTGCAATGTTACACACTTATTCTAACGTCGAAATGTGACAAACAATTCTAAACATCGCAATGTTTCGAACAAATTTAGTTATGTATCTACCAAACATATTAACATCGCAATGTGATGAACATATAACATTGCAATGTGATGAACATGTTAAAGTCACAATGTGACAAACATAGTAACATTGCAATCTACCAAACATAGTAATGTCGTAATGTGACGAACAATGTCGTCGCTATGTGGATAGTAACGTCACAAAGCAATGGACATAAACAAAGGTTGCAATGTGTCCCACATCACCCTGTCATTGTAATATGATGAACATTTCCTCGCATTGCAATGTGATGTACATATCCTAACGTCACAATTTGACAAAACTTCCAAACGTGGCACTGTGACGATGATATACATACATCATAATGTGACAAACATTTCCAAATTTTGCATTGTCTAGAACATATATGGATGTGGATAGGCATGTCATCGCATTGTTTCACACATCATATTATCATCACAATGTGATGAACATTTCATGATGTTGCATTATGACACACTTATTGCAATGTCACAATGTGACACAAATTTTCAAATGTTGCAATGTGTTGAGCATAGTAATGTTGAAATCTACCAAACATAGTAAAGTCGCATTGTCACAAACACATAACATTGCAATGTGATGAAAACATAATGTTTCAATATGACGAACATAGTAACGTCGCAATGTTACGAACATAGTAACATTGCAATCTACGAAACATAGTAGCGTCGCAATCTGACGAAAATAGGCATGTCGTCGCAATGTGGATAGTAGTGTTTCAATGTGTCAAACATAAATGCATGTTGCAATGTGTCCCACATCACCCTATCGTTGAAATATGACAAATATTTCCTCACGTTGCAATGTGACGCACATATCGTGACGTCGCAATGTGACAAACACTTCCAAACATCACAATGTGTCGATCATAGTAAATTGGCAATGTACCAAGCATCGTAATCTCGCAATGTGGAAAACATTTCAAAACATCGTAATGTGTTGAACATAGTAATGTTTCCATCTACCATGCATAGTAACATCACAATGCGACAAACATATACAAACTCCCCAATGTGACAAGCATTTCCAAACATCGTAATGTGTCGAACATAGTAAAAATGAAATCTATCAAACAGAGTAACACTGAATTGCAACAAACATATATGGATGTCACATTGTGACAAACATATACACACTTCATAATGTGACAAACAATTATGAACATCGCAACCAAACAAACATAAACTGGCATTGAAATTGGACAAATGCAATTTGATAGACATTTCCAAATGTCACAATGGGGTGAACACAACCTATTGTCACAATTTGATGTACACAACCCAATGTACGGATGTGAAAAACATTTTTCGATGTCGCAATGTGACAAACATAACCCACTATCGAACTATGACAAACTTATTCTAATGCCATATTGTGATAAACATAAACCTTCATCGTAATTTGATGATCATCACCTAACGATGTCAAGTGATGAACAATAGATAATGTCACAATGTGATGAACAAAACCTTATATCGACATGTGATGAACAAAAGATGATTTCACAATGTGATGAACAAAAAATTATGTTGGGATGTGACGAACAAAACATGATGTCGCAATTTGACGAACAAAATATGATCAACATTGTAATGCAGTAGTGTCATAGTAAACTATGATGAACATAATCAACATGGCCCGCCATAATGAGATCCACATGGTCAAGGTCAGCCATAGGCATGTTAAACCATAATAAAATATGATCAATCATAGTAAAGCATGGTCATGCTCAACCTCACTCAACCATGATGAATGACAACCATGGTCAACCATAGCCAACATTTCCTACCCAAAGTCAACCAAGGTCTACAAAAGTAAACCATGGTCATGATCAACCATAGTCATTTTCAATTAAGGTATTATTGTATTAATACTTAAATAATATATTATTAATGTATTACTACTTTTGTAATGTATTTATTAAGGCATTAATAATTTAAAAATGTATTTATTAATGAATTATTAGTTTATTAATAATTAAATATGTTACATTAATATATTAATGTTGTACTAATGTATTTATTAATTAAAAGTAATACTATATTAATATTGTACTAATGTATTTATGTATTTATTATTTAAGTAATACTATATAATTAAGTCCCCGGATGGGGTGACACACGGCAATGCCTCACCACATGGCTCAGCATCAAGCCACAACTTAAATGCTGATGGCCGCCACCCATCCTCTCTGCATTTACGATGGTAGCCGGCCATTACAGCCGCTATACGAAGGAGGGAATCCTCCCTCGCACGAAAGCTCTTGCTCAGAACGTACTCAATATGACAGGGTTAATGGGAAGCCAGGTGAATCCGTCATTTGGTAATTTGAAAATTCGAGAGCCCGGATAGAGCTGGTCCGCTCTCGTTTTGGACCTCCCCGCCGGTCAGGAGCTCTGGTGCATCTCTGGTTCCCTCTCGTCTTGGCTCACTTTCATTTTGGTGTAGCTCTGGTTCCCTCTTGTCTTGGCTCACGTTCGTTTTGGAGCTCTGGTTCCCTCTTGTCTTGGCTCACGTTCGTTTTGGAGCTCTGGTGCAACATTCTCTCTGTATTTTTATCCACCCCTATCAACAATGACAAGGAAGTGTGGCAAGCCACGCCGAGCTCGGCCTAGTACACCCACAAAGAGAAAAGGCAAAGGAGGAAGAACCTGGAGTGTGCTCTGTTGATGGTGACTTCCATTCTCTGGCAAAGGGCACGCGCTGATCAATTGGCACTACACGCCATTATCGCTGAGCTTGGGATAGAACGCAGCATTCATACCATGGCAATTGAGCCTGGAAGCAGTCTGGAGGGAGGCGCTGCGGATGAGTTTCCAACCTGCTATGTTGACGAAACATCGTACCTGGAGGACTTAGCGACCACCCTGGAACCTCAAGCCACGGTGCCGGATATACAGGCTGGTAGCGGTCCTGGCAGACAAATTTCCTATTTGTATTGTTGAAGAGATACCATGGACGGGTGACTACAGCCCCACCAGCCATTCTAAGAAGGAAACAAACGAGGACGAGGCTCGGGACAATGCATGCGTAGAAAGGAATGTGGACAAGACCAGAGCAGGGATGAAGGTGGATGCAGTCGAAGCAGGACTTAATGTGATCAAGGCCAGAGTAGGGATGAACGTGGAAGTGGGGAACGAAACCTTCGATGAAGAAGGTAATCATGACATGCATGGTCCACTCCTCCGTGCAGAGCATCTGGCTCTGGTGTTCGAACTCCGAGGCCACATGGTAGACCAGGAGCATAGAGCCCTCCTCATGGGACAGCGTCTGGACTTGCTCCTTGATGCGTACTCCAACGCTCCAGCAAAGAGGAAATTTCCATTGTGTGTGCAGTCGTTCACCATCCTAGCTAGAGCCACGTGGCAGACAGGCAAGGGCAACAGGTCACCGGGTATCTATGTTCTCCTATGCTAGTTTGTTTTATGTTTAATCATGTTGTTGCTACATGTAATCTTGAACTATGGCCATCTGTCTTGGTTTCCTTCGGGCAGGACAGAGGGCAAAACAATCTTTAGCTTACCCTCCTAGACTGATCTCACTCCAAACTATGTTGGTTTCCGGTAAAACGACAGCATTTTTGATGGCTCAGGACGACTATATCTTTGTGTATTTTGTCAATGTTTCTTTGATAACTTAATATAGCAGGTACTATCTTTTTTACTTTAAAAAAAAAAAAATACTATATAGTTAAGTAATTCTTATTTGTTATTAATTAATAATACTTAATAATTAAGTAAAAATTTATTAATTAAGTAAATAATATATTAATATTGTACTAATGTATTTTTTAATTAAGTACTTAATATATTATTAAGTAAATAATATATAAAAGTATTACTTAATTAAAACATTATATTTTTAAAAAAATAATTAATTAATACTTTATATTATACATTTATGTAAATTAATACTTCACTTTATACATTATATTAATATAATAATGTGTTTTTTTAAGAAACTAATTAATTAATACTTTATATTATACATTTATGTAAATTAATACTTCAATTTATACATTATATTAATATAATAATGTATTACTACTTTAGTAAGTATTTATTAAAAAAATATTAATTAATTAAATTAATACATTATAATATATTTATTAAAAAAATATTAATTAATTAAATTAATACATTATAATATACATCAATGTCGTTCATAGTCATGATCATAAGAAATCATGATGATAGTCCACCATAATCAACCACAATCATTTTCAATAAATGTATTAATACTTTAATAATATTTTTATTAATGTATTATTACTTTAATCATGTATTATTAATGTATTAATTTATTATTGTATTAATACTTTAATAATGTATTAATTTATTAATTAATTCATACATTACATTATTAATATATTAATATTTAATGTGTTACATTATGCTTAATGCATTAATACTTTAATTTATATATTACAACAATGTAATAATGTATTCTTAATGTATTAATAGTTTATCAGTGTACATTATACATTAATGTAATAATGTATTACTTCATTAGTGTATTGATATTTAGTAATCTATTGTTTAATGCATTTAATGTATTTATTGATATATTTAATGTATTAATTTATTAGTGTATTATTACCTTATTAATTAATTAATGCATTACATTATTAATCTATCAATCATTTAATATGTTACATTAAACATTAATGTAAGTTAATAATTTCATTTATAAATGTTTATTATATATTGTATTAATGTTACATTACACATCAATGTATCAATGTAATGTATGAGTACTTTAACTTATTAGTATATTACACATTAATATATTTTACATTAACACTTTAATGTATTATATTTACATTGTTGTAATACATTATACATTAATGTAAGGTATTACTAAATACACTAAATACATTAATACATTATCAATGTTGTAATCAATTAACCAATTAATATTTTTGTATTTATACTTTAATACATTTATCAATCAATTAATACTTTAATTTATATATTTTTTATTATATATTAAATTAATGTAATATTAAATTATTATATTAATTAAATGTATTAATATATTAATGATAGTTCTCAAGACATGTGGGTAGTGAAATAGCAACAATCACTTTATAAAAGTAGTTGATATATGTGAGTCATTTTTCACCTTTCCAAACTAATAAAGCTTATAAAGTGGTTATTTCTATTCATATTAAATATATACATTATCTTTGTCTTCTTGGATTGAATCCCATTATCAGGCATAGATTAAATCATCACTAGTTGTAGCATGTATCCTCATGGATTGAATCCCATTAGCATGCATGGCTTAAATCATAACTAGTTGTAGCATGTATGGCTGGAGTATTCTCGTATACCTAGATGCATTTGATATCCTTCAGATGCTGCAAACAGTGACTGACACAAACCATTTTCATAAGGATTCGATGGGTATAAAGACCAAGTTGCTAAATCCAATACTTTTGATACGTTTCTTTTTCCTCATGGATGCAATCCCATTCTGAGAATGCACGGATTGATGTAATCCCATTAGAATTGAAGGATTAAATTTTCATTTCTTGCAAGCTCAACACCCTGTATGGCTCTGGTATTTTTCTAAACATAGATGCATTTACTGCCTCTAGGACATGTTGCAAACAGTGACGGGCACGAAGGATTTTGTTTGATAAGGATTATCACAGTGTAAAGACCAAGTTGATAAATTGAATACTTTTGGAAGTGCGTACAATGCTAATTTCACGCGATCGTTCATTCGGATGCAGTTAAATAGGAATTAGGAGCAGTTAAATATGAAGAAGGGTATGCAGTTTTACACCACTTCAGAGATTTTCAACGACTGAAAACAATCAGAAGCAAGTTAAGCAAACTTGTTCCAACGTTTAATATACACAAACAATTTCTGCAGACTCTTGATAATCAAGATTACCGTATGGAGAGAAAAGCTCGCAAAACCAATTCTTCTTTCTCATTGGATTCCGTCCCATGTCTCTGTAAAGGGTATCGTTGTCCCATATCTGAAAAGCGTCCAGACAAGTCTTCGAATAGAAGGGTGTAATTTTCTTCATATACTTGGAGTGGTTGTCTGTATCTGCCTCCATTTCCTTGATACTTGGAACCACAAATTTGCCCGACAGAAAATGGGCCAGCCACTGACTACGTATTTCAGTAGAATGCAGATTTGATAAACATTCTGGATAGCCGAGAATTGCCAGATGAGGAATGTGTGGATGGATGAGCCCCCTGTTTATTCTCAGCAGAAAAGTGAGTTAGGCATTTCGGTGTCCGAACTTCATCAGTATGCATTTTTCTCACCTCAATTGAAGCACTTAATCAACAATGAGAATAAACAGGAAAACCTCAAAAGTAAAGAGTCGAAAGTTGTAGTGAATAATTAACCTGTATAGAAGAACTACAGCTGATTTATCGAGAGCGTCTGCAAAAATCTTTGGAAGTAGGCTCTTCAGTTTTTTTTCACTATCGTAACCAGTACCAAGCACCACAAGATCAGCTTCCACCACTGTTTGATCATCTAGTACAATACCCTTACTGCAAAAACCCCAGTTGTAAGATTTTCGAAAGAGTATGCAACCTTCCTCTGCTTTTGGAAACAAACTATCTGGAAGCGATGAAATCTGGCAAGAAGATAACTCCTGAAGAAAGCTGTGATCTGGAACAAGGCCATACTTTCGCAAGGGAAGCTTCCAAATAAGGTAAAGCTCCACTAATTTGAACATTGCCCATCTCTGCAGAAAATGGGAGAAAAACAGTGAACTCCAACAATATACATGGATTTAAATGATCAAATTGTTCAGCAAGGGGCTACTTTACATGTCTTCTACTGTAAAGTTCTCTGCAGTCTAATATTTTTAATGCGAATTTTAAGTATGTTTATGCATATTTTCTAATTCCATTAGTTAATCTACTGCTGATTTTGTAATTGTATCAGTCGATATACTGACAAATATTTAGATTTGAGGATGGATTTTTTTTTGTTGAATAGGGATCAGTGAAAAACTTCAGACATACTACCAGTGCCTGTGAAACAACTTCAAAGAATTAGTCACAATTTTATCCAAGTTTTATGCTTTAAAAATTCCAATGAAATAGAGAAAAGAATACCATAGGTGCAAATAGGCGCGATATTAGGCTGTACAGAAACCCTTGACCAGGTTTTTCAAGCAACAACTGGGCAAAACGTGTACCATGAAAAAGTGATAGGGGCACTCCCCAAACGCTGTAACAAGGAATTGTCCAGTGCGCTGCTCTGAAGACCAGTGTACAGGGATGGCCACCTTCTGCCCACCAAAAGTTAAAGGGAACTCATTAGTAGCACTAGTATACTTAATTAATGAAAAAACACTTCTGGTATAATGTCTAACAATATACCTTGATTTGCCTCAGCACATTCCGCTGCGAAATCCATTGCTGACTTCCTAATACCAATAACTACAATTTTTTTTCCTTTGATTAGCTCAGCAGCACTCTTTTCGTCCAAGGCTGAGTAGTCCATGGTATGCAAAACTTTTCCCTGAAATACTTCTGGTCCTCTATTGGGAGGAAATGATGGGATCTTAGGCACATCCCCATATCGACCAATGCATAGTACTAAGAATTCAAAATGGTGCCACTGCATAAACCAACGGAAACAAACATTATTCAATATAGTCGTTTATTGGAAGCAAATTTTTGTTGCACCTAGTGAAGCTAGCTTTTCTTTAACTCTTGCAGCTGGGTGGGGAGATAATACTGATCAAATAAATTAATATTTTTAATTTTTTATAATTAAAATAAAGAAATATGTTAAAATATCATATTAATTATGAATGCTTTTTTTAGTGAATATTTTAAAATATTTGTATTATAATAATAATTTTATTTTAAGGTTATGTAAAATTGTTAAATGAGATTATTTTTTGTTTGTAGGATAAGGGATTTTGAGTCTATGGGTAATAGCACAGTCACATGATTGTGGCTGATGAACCCAGAAAGACTTATTGAAGCAACTAAACTTGAACAGAACTTGACAATGAGGTATTTTATACATTTTTGTTAATTAGGTAAAAGTGGCAATCAATGATAATGACAGTAAAATATTAATCAGATTAAGTAAATGTGAAAAAGTAAACAAGGAAATGTAAGCATTAAAAAATGCAAGAAAGTTATGAACATGAAATCTCATTCATTGATTTAGGAGGACGACTAAAAATATGCCAGCATCTTCAATTGTTAGCCATAAGATTAGTTTTTATCATTAAAAGATCATTAATTGTACCCATCTTCAATAGGTATAAGCCTTTGAGGTAATAAGTATCTTACACTCTCTAGATTTAAATTTGTAATTTATTGGGAAAAAACACCTACATATTCTTAACCATTAAATCCATTCAAACTTTATTTTAATAATTATAGATAAAAATAATAATAATATAACAAATTAATACAAATTTGTTTTAATCAAAAATTTATAAAAAAACAATAATAAATTAATACAAATTTAACTTCATAAAAAATCTATTAAACACAATAACTTTGTATAAAGGGTATCCTTATGACAATAAATATGGAGTAACCTATTAACTCTTCATAAAAACAAGAAATCTGGAGTGACCTATTAACTCTTCAATAAGGACAATAAATATGGAGTGACCTATTAACTCTCCATATTTGTAAAGGTAGGCATGAGGTTAGCTATAAACTCTTCATACTTGTGACTATTCCAATATTTGTAATGGTATTTGTAAGGGTAGATGTGAGGTTATCTATAAACTCTTCATACCTTGGAGTGTCACAAAATTTTAAAGTATAAAATATTGGAATTCAACATAAATAACATTAACTTTGAGTTCTCAACTTTTAGATACATATTTAACTCTTCATATCTTGGAGTGTCACAATTCATTAAAGTATAAAATATTGGAATTTAACATAAATAATATTAACTTTGAGTTGTCAACTTTTAAATACATATTAAATTAGGTTTTAAGTTTCAATGGATATATATTAGTTTTTTAGGTTTTAGGTTTCAATGGATTTAGATATATATATATATATAATTGTGTTTATAATTATATTTTTCTTAAAAATTAATTTCATAAATTTTAACAAGAATTCTCAACTTTTAGATACATATTTAACTCTTCATATTTTGGAGTGTCATAATTCATTAAAGTATAAAATATTGGAATTTAACATAAATAATATTAACTTTGAGTTGTCAACTTTTAAATACATATTAAATTAGGTTTTAGGTTTCAATGGATATATATATTAGTTTTTAAGGTTTTAGGTTTCAATGGATTTAGATTAATTTTTTTATATATATAATTGTGTTTATAATTATATTTTTCTTAAAATTTAATTTCATAAATTTTAACAATTAATTTTTTTTTGAAAAAAGTTTTTTATCTTATAAACAAAAAATTTTATATACCAATTTAAAATCAAACTTAATATTAATCTTAAAATTAAATTATTATTCTAAAAAACTCTTTCACAAAAACAAACATTAACCTTAAAATTAAATTATTATTCTAAAAAAACTCTTTCACAAAAATAAACATTAAGAAAAAATTATCATTCTAAAAAACTCTTTCACAAAAACAAATATTAATAAAAAACAAATTGTGATTTGCTCATCTCACTATGATAATATATGATAATCCCATCAAAGAGATAACTCTAAAAGTCTGTAAGTGTGTTGAGAGGTTTAAAAAAATTCCTAATTTAATTTAAACGTTTAATTTTTTTAAACGTTTACTTCAAAGAGATAACTCTAAATGTCTGTCAGTGTGTTGAAACGTTTAAAAAAAATTCCCAATTTAATTTAATGTAAAATAGCAAACGAAATCTAATTTGAAAACAAAACCAACGTTCAATCCAGTAGCAGTTACTTGAAAGAGATAACTGTAGAAGTATGTCAGTGTGTTAAAACGTTTAAAAATATCTCCTAATCTAATTTAATCTAATCTAAAATAATAAGCGAAATCTAATTTGAAAACAAAACCAACGTAAGTATTAAATAATTAGAAATCTGATCAGAATTCCTCTCCTCTCTCCGTAAAATTGTCAGTCTGGCTTCTTCATAGATATCCGGTTAAAAGATACCATGCGTGACAGGAAACAAGCATATTCTATCCTCTTATCTGTCTTTACCTCTGTGGATTCTCCATTGCTTTTCTGCACACCCACCTCCCAGACTGCACTGTCTGCATATGGACCTCCGTTTTTACCCCATAATCCAGCATGTCCGAGACTCTTCTCACGATATTCTTGGCCAATATATCGAATCTCCACCACTTTGGAATTGAACTGAATGTGATCAAGCAATCCAAAATGCTCGCTATAGCGGTGGAAATAATCCATAACCTCAGAGTGCGTTGGGAATTGGTTAGTTACATGGTTTGGCCATGGAAAATCAGTGAATTGGAAGGCAGGGCGACTAGTCTGTAGCTTTGTTGAAGAAAATGTTTCTCTCCACAGGCCTCCAATTCCTTTCTTTGCTTCAAACACCGTGGGATTCAGACCCCGACTTAGTAAATATTTGGTCGCAAGGAGACCACTCATCCCTGCTCCTACGATACAAACCCTTCTATTCCCGAATCCATTCTCAGTCTTACCTTCAATCAACAAATTCCCACTGCAGTTAGCCATTGAAAAAAAATGGCTGGATAATGTTAGCACTTAACCAAACTACAAACACATAATGCCAATCAACCTGTTCTATATATATATAGATAGATAGATAGATATAGATATGTCTGCGCATGTGTGTTTAGCAATTTAATGGAACAGATTACTGAGCCTGGGCGCTGTACATTCGAGGAATCCAAGAATTTCGATTCTCAACGTTAAGGTTGTATCGAATCCACGTTAGCTCGCCGCATCCACATTTTTCAGTAACAAATGTTTATTTAAATTGTAAGAACAGTTGCGCACAAGAATTGTAAAGCAAATTTGTCTGTTTCTTTGAAACAGACAAAATCGATTAAAAGCATGAACAGCTGTAAACATGAATTCTTGAGCAAAATTGTCTCTTTGAAACAGACAAAATCAATTATTTAGCTCTCATCAAAAGAAAAATTCTTGGTGCCACATAATTCAAAGAACAGCAGCCAACAGATCATTTCAATTCCTACCAAGTGAGGTGAATCCATACCATTATGATGTTATTCAATTTCAACACGGTATCAAAAGCTACCTCTGTATACATTGTCTCATTCACGTATTTTAGGTTGAAAGAATTTCTCTAAATGGTATTTTAGGTTGGAAAGCTTTTCTGTGAAGTCCTGTTGCAAATGGTGACGTTGGAAAAGTCTCAATCCAAGTGTGTCGTGAAGGTAATTCTCGATATCGCTATCGACATTGCCGTTTAAAAAAGGTATTCGGTTTTCGAAATGGTGTCAAACTCATGTAATTATTTGAATGCGAGACTTTGAGCTAATAACAAGGTTAAAAGACTTTCATCAAAGTATGAAAACATTTATTCCAAAAAGGTTAATTTGAAAACCTATTCAAAATGTATGATTATAAAAGTCGTATTCCAAGTAGTGTATAAGGTTAAGAGGCTTTAAGGTAAAAGACTTCAACCAAAGTATGATTTGAATGGACTGTGTTTTGATTGGTAGACTAGCTTATTCAAAATTTATGATTTGAAAAGCTTTATTCCAAATGGTGTTTAAGGTTACTCGGAAAACTTATTCTAAAGTATGATCAGAAAAATCTTATTCCAAAAATATGTTTAAGGTTACTTGGAAAACTTGTTATAAATGTATGATTAGAAAAATCTTATTCCAAATAGTATATAATTTTAAAAGGTTTAAGGTAAAAGATTTTAATCAATATATGATTTGAATGAGACACAATATGTGATTTGAATGAGACACTTCAAGAAATTTAGAAAATTTTAATATTTCAATTAAAGTGTAATTGGAATGGGAGATATTGAAAATTTATGTAAAATTTATGAAAAAAAAATCTTAATCCAAATAATATTAATAGTTAAAAAAATTTAATAATATTAATGATTAAAATTTTTAAATTAAAAGATGATTTTGAAAAAACTTTTTAAACCTATTATCTTAAAATCTATTAATTTTTTACACAACATTAAAATTAAAATTAAATAACTATAAATTTACATTTAAATGATATATAAAATTCAAACCCTCACTCAAATATTCCTCCATATTATTATCTACATCTATTTTGTAAAGATTTAAGTACATATAACATAAAAAGAGCATAAAGCAACCTATGGTAAAGATAAATATTTTTTTTTTTTAATTTGAAATATAATACATTATTATAAATTGTTAAGATTTTTTAATTAATACTATAATATGATTGAAGAAAATTAAGAAAAAATAATATATTAATTCAAAATTAAGAATTGCCATTAAAGTTGTGCATATATTTAATATAAATAATTAACAATAACTATATATTAGATTGTGATGTAAACATTAGATATTTTGATTATAGTATTCCTTAATTTTTTAACTATTCCATATAATAGAAAATATTTTGTGTAATATATAATTAAAGTTGTGCATATATTTAATATGTATAATCAACAATAATTATATTTTAGATTGTGATGTAAACATTAAATATTTTGATTATAGTATTCCTTAATTTTTTAAATATACCATATAATAAAAAATATTTTATGTAATATATAATTAAGATTTTGATATAATAGAAAATATTTTATGTAATTTATAATTAAGATTTTGATATTTATATCCTGAATGGGGTGCCACGTTGCAGAGCAGAGCCATGCGAGATAACGCCGGAATGCACCATTAATACATCCACTGGCGACCATCCCCTCAGCAATTAAACAAGCATGAATCCGTGCATCAAAATCCAAGAGATGAGCCCCTTCAGGCAAGTGATCAGTACAGTGCACCAGCGCACTCGGAAGAAAGCCTTAATGGCCATGGCGGTCGCTGTTATCCTCCTCCTTATCACCTGCCTTGACAGCATTGAGCGACATTCACCCATTGCAGCGTCGAATGCAGAGTTAATTTTAGCGGAGCCGCATTTTGCAGACCCACTGGAGCTTTGGAGCAGAGCCTTCCACCCGCAAGGAACCTTGGTCATCTTCAGTGTCTCCATTATGCCCAGAGCACGAGGTAAGTCGCGCAGGGGTGTAGCTTGGTACACAGCCGAATCTCACCGCCAGAGGCAGAAGAAATTTGAGCAGGCGCTAGCCATGGTGTCCTCGCGAAAACGTAGGAAACCACGAACGCCTCCAATGGCGTATGTGGAAGAGATCACCCTGGACGATGCCATGAAAAGCTATCCCAAGCTCCCTCTGTTCACAGTCCCGGACAATTGGAATCCACCCACTGATTTTGGCACTGATGACAAGATTTCACCTTCGGGCAAACTGCTTGGCTCCAGTGCAAATCGCCCGGCGGGAATTTACCACCTGCTATGTTGAAAAAGAGACCTTATCCTGCACAAAAGGAAGCAGAGACTCACCCCCTGGTGCACCTATGGAGGAGGCGACCCAGCTATCCAACCGACCGGCAAATCATGACTGCACAACACATGCAAGTGAAGGAGCAACGGGGCCAATTCCCTCAGCCTCTGTTGATGGCAACTGGCAGGACCAGCACCCCTTCACTAATTCGGGGTACCTAGCTCTAATATTTGATATGTGGAGCCTGTTGGACGACCAAACCTTTCGCATCGCCCGAATTGACCATCGACTCGACATGTTGTTCGTTGCTCATTCCAAGACTCTCCCTAAATGGAAATGCCCTACGTGTGCACAAGCTTACGCGTTTCCAGCAGGATGGCGAAGGCATGGGGACGAGGACGAGTCGACCAGATAAGAGGTTCAATGTTGTTCTTGTTTAGCAATTTTTTTCTGTTTCCGAACCAAGCTTTCGCCCAGTTAGATCTTAGCTATTTTGCAACTAGATTTTCATCTTACAGTTTAAACTTAATGGCTAGATGTCCTAGTTTCCTTCGGGCAGGACTATACTCTGATAGTTTTGTTTGTTGGGAAACAAATGGCATAGGATGTCCAGCTATCTCGGTTTCTTGTTTAGACGGGACAGCTGGCATCGTAAACAGTTTCTGTAACTTGGTAATGATAATATAATAGGTTCTATCCTTTTTAACTTAAAAAAAAAAAGATTTTGATATTTATAATAAAAAATGTTTTATGTAATATATAATTAAGATTTTGATATAATAGAAAATATTTTATGTAATTTATAATTAAGATTTTGATATTTATTATAGATGTGATAAATGATTCAAATTAATTAAAAATAGCATAATAGACACTAAATACTTAATATTAAACACAGTAGTAAGAAATTATCATATACTAAGTGAATATATAGAGAGAGACTATATGTGTGTATTCATTCATTAAAGAGTCTAGTTGGTTAGCTTGAGCGGCTAAGAGCATTGGGTTAGGTTATCAAAACTTCATGTGTAAGGTTTACCTCTAGTATCATCCTCTAAATGAAGGAGAAAATGAAAAAAAGCACTTAGAAGGTTTTCCAAGATATACATTATATTGGAAAAAAATGTGCATTCATTAATAAAATGTAAAACAATTATCTTTTATGAAATACTTTATGGTAAAAGTATAAAATTGATCTAAGTATTTTTTTAATTGTATTTATAATCTTTCACTTAACTATTGATTCATCTATATTTAATCAGTATTAATACAAATGTCCATTAATAATTTGTTTTGTGGAGTTTCTATGTATTTCCGTATCTTTATTCATTTAATTTTTGGTCTGTAATAATATCTCATAATATAACCTTTTAAGTAAATTTTATTAAAACTAATTAAATTATAATCACAATAAGCAAGAAGAATACACAACATGTACACTTTCTCATTTGTATTGTCAATCCAATATAATATGTTATACAAAACTAAAATTATAATAATAATAAATTTAATATGAACTAAATAATTATAGTTCACAAATTTTTATATGTATGAAAACAACATTATCGCTTTATAAGAGGATTGCTAAAAGGTATTTTTCAAACCAAGCATTGGGAAGAAACGATAACTCCACACTTGATGATATTACATTAGTATGATAGGTGAATATATACATGAGTAAATGACTCTTGGTCTTCCTAAACTAGTGATTGTTTCTATCACCTATGACTCTTCATATTTACATACAGTTACAAGTAAAGTAACCATGAAGGATTATGTTTCCAACATTCCCCCCCTTAATCCAAAGGGTTGTGTGTGAGTCCAAGCATCATTATAAACTTCTCACATTTTACTCTTCCAAGCGCTTTGGTAAAGATGTCTGCAATTTGCTTATTTGTGGAACAATGTCGTAGGTGAATAGTCTTGGCCTCTACATGATATCGAATCAATTGATACTTTGTGTTGATGAGCTTGGTTCGATCACAGAATCTAGGATTCTTGGTGATCCAGATTTATGAGCAGGGCGAAATGAAAACACAGATCTATAATATTAACAGAGAGACACATTGAATAATAACAGAGATAGAGTAAAACATGGCTTCTATTAAATAAGAAATGTGTTGAAACTGTAAAATGCAGACTAAAACAAGCTTGCTAGAGTGGGGGTAGCTTATCTCTGAAAAGCGATGCTATGGCTACAATGAGGCTCCAAAATCCTTTTTACATCAAACATGGATGCCAAAACCCTAGACATCCAAAAACCTAACCCAATGAGATGAAGCACCAAAATTGATGTGGGCCCCATTGGGGTAAGTTGGCACATCAACTTCATGGGGTTGTAACTTTTGCATATGATATTTGTTTTAGGCACACAATAGCCCATTGGAAAGGTCTATCCAAGGAATACACATTATGCTATCACAATTTTTCTCCATCTATATTGTGACTATGGAAAACCCAAAAAATGTTGTTTAGGGCCTCAAAACTACCCCAAAAGTTTTGGACCCGAAAAAACTAGAAAAAAAACTGCTAAGATGAAATCTGTATGTGAGCCAGTTGGAATAGCTGGGTGGCCACCGATATCCACCTAGATTAATCCTCCCCCCTTAAGAAGAAATGGTATCCATTGCGTTGAGTTTCCCCATTAGATGAGGAAATTTCTGCTGAATTTGGCCCCTGGTGAGCCACTTGCTTTGGTGCAGGAGTTGCCCTGCTTTGACAACATGATAAAGATGAAAATTTTGTTTGTGAGTTCCCTTGACCTATGTGTCCACAACCTAATGAGTGGATGCCTATTCCATGTAGTCAAGTTTGAGCTATGTGAGTGTCAATTTTTCCACTACCTCTGAGGTGTCCAATAATGGTGGAAAGTGTGTCCGAAAGAGGTCCACATTAAACAATGGGTGCAATCCAAGGAAGGGGAGAATGTTGAGCTCAAAATCATTTTCACCCATAGCCTTGGTGATGGTATAAGGTCCATAGCGGACTGGACGAAGCTTCTAATGGGGTTGTGTAAGGCATTCTTTCTGCAAGTGAAACCAAACTTTATCTCCCACCTGAAACTTGGGTGGCACCCGGTGTTTATCATGGTGTTTCTTGTACTTGGCATTGGACTTCTGCAAACTTGTTGGCAGATGAGGTAATTTTTTCAATCAACTGGGTGGTTGTGTCGGCTTCAATTTGCGCATGTGATGATTATGCTTGTGTGGGTGCAACGGGTAGTGAAACATCCATGCGACCCAATGGTTGAAGTCCCAACCCCACCTAAAAGGGGTTGTGTCCATTTGAGCTATGTATGGCTCTGTTGTAACTATGTTGAACATAGGGAAGATGTTCAATAACACAGGTATTCCAACAGAGGACCAAAACCTTCAGTGACCTCTCACACAACCATATCAAATATCAACACACCGATGATCTGACATGGTAAAACCCCTACAGGGAAAAATCCATGGCCCCAGCCAACGCGATCGCTTGGAGCAGTTTATTAATGAAAAATAAAAAGATTACAGAAAGATTTTACAAGATATTTTCTCACAATCGATCATCGGCAAATGCCCCTCCATGCTCTTTAAATAGAGATCATGGAACAATCGGGTGTTAATCCACAGACCAATGGCCATTAAGATCGAGGAAAATATGAACCATTGGATTACTCTATGTCAGGAACATATCGTGACTGTCAAATTTCCTAACTGCAAATGCATAATGAATACTAAATAAACACACTAAGAAACACACTTTTACCTAATGACACATTAGAACAAGTAGATATTAACTGACTCCTAAGTGTCTAAATATCCTAACATCCCCCCTTAAGAACAACTTGGGATAGGATTGAAGGATTTACAATAGTGACACAATAGGAGAAGGAAGGATGCATTAGATCCTATGCCCCCTTAATGACAACTTCCTGAACTCCTAACATAGATCAAAGTTTTGAAAAATTTGCTTTTGTAAGAGACTTTGTGAAAATGTCTGCAACTTAATCTTCTGTAGGGAAAAATAGCACTTCAATAACTTGAACATGAATGAGATTTCTGATGAAGTGCATGTGTAGCTTGATGTTCTTTCTACGTTGATGTTGAACTAGGTCTTTGGTGAGATTGATGGCACTTTGATTGTCGCACCAAGGGTTGGTCAGATGTTGTTGTTGGGGCAAAGGCTTCATTATCGTCAATTCCTTCAACTTGGGAAAATTCTTTGGAAACTAACCTAGCCTTGTGTCTTTCAACACTTCCATTTTATGCATACTTAGTTCTATAGACCCATTTACGTCAAACAATTTTTCTTCCTTTTGGAAGAGGTACAAGATCCCAAGTATCGTTGGCCATTAAAGAACAATACTCTTCATTCATTGTTGTATCCCAATCTGGATGACCTGAAGCTTCTTCAAATGTATCTGGATCATAATTCTATGAAACTTGATCCAAAAGAGAAGAGGCTCACTAGAACTGTGAACGTGTTTGACGTTGATATGAAGGATCACCGACAAGACCACCAGTTGCTTCTCGTGTTGAACAGACCCATCTAGGAAGCGGTGGAATGGGTGTTGGTTCAGGTTAAAAGGATTCATATTGAGGAAGGTGAGAAGGCAGAGGTGGATTTTCATCCTCACTGTCATCATCTGAAGAAGAAACTAGAATAGGAACAGAAGAAGGAAAAAACGTCAAAGATAGATCGTAGGCCGAAGAACGAACAATTGTCGAATTAGGCTCGCAGGCCAAGAGATTTTCATCAAATTTAACATCTCTTCTAATAATAATTTCATTACAATGTGGTTGAAGAAATCTATAACCTTTGACATATTCAGGATAACCAACAAATATACACTTCTCAATTTTAGGCTGCAATGCTTTCCTTTTCTCATCAGGAATGTGAGCCCATGATATACTGCCAAATACACAGAAGTGACTTACATCTGGTTTAATTTTAGTACAAGATTCTTCCAGTGTTATATTTTTAAGATCTTTTGTGGGAGTGTGATTTAATATGTAGTTTGCACAGTTGATTTCTTTTTCCCAATACTTTAGACTTAATCCCTTATATTGGATCATACAATTAGCCATTTCTTTTAATGTGTGGTTCTTCCTCTCAGCAACACCATTTTTTTGTGGTGTATACGGAACAATGTGTTTTATTTGGATGCCCTATGTAGTTCAGTAACTTGTAAAATTATTGTTCACATATTCGCCTCCATTATTTGTTCTTAACTTTTGAATTTGATGTCTAGATTGTTTTTCTACACGAGCCTTGTAGGCCAAAAACTTGTCAAAAACTTCACTCTTAAGTGTTAAGAAGTAAACCCAAGCACGTATGGAAAAGTCATCAATGAAAGTTAAGAAATACTTGCACCCAGAAAAATAAGGAGAAAAAAGTGGACCACACAAATCACTGTTAACAAGCTACAAAGGGCCTGAGGCATGCCAAGAGGCATGTTTGTTAAAATTGTCCCGATGATGTTTGTCAAGAACACAATCAGCACAAACACCATCTCTGCATGAAACAGGAGGAATACCAGTCACCATATTTTGATTACATAGTTGTTGAAATGAGCAATAGTTTAGATGACCAAACTTTTCATGCCAAAGCTTTCTCAAGTCATCTCTATGACCAACAAAAATTCATGAAAAAGATGATGAACCAAAGTTGTCAAACTTGTACAACCTGGTAATATCATCAGCAATTCCAGTTGCAAGAACATGATTAGGATCTTTTAGATCCTTGATTACAACTTGGTGAGGTGAAAACTCTACGGTTTTACCTTCACCTAAATGAGTGATTTTATATACTAATAGAACATTACAAGAAAGAGTTGAAACACATAATACATCATTGAAATGATCATTATCTACTTGAATTGTTCCAGATCCTACAACACTATGAGATCTATCATCACCAACAAATATTTTCTTGGTGTTACATTCATTTAGATCATACAATATGTATTTATCCTTAGCCATATGATAAGATGCTCCAAAATCAATAAGCCACTCATCAGAAGAATAAGTAGAAATTGTATTGAAGGAGAAACTAGAAGCAGAAAGTGCATGTCCATGAGAAGAAGAAGAAGTAGTAGAATCAATATTGATGTTGTGCTTCTTCATCGTTACTTCTAAATTATCCATATTCTTGAAACATTTGGACTCATCATGACCATATTTATCACAAAAGTTGCAATGTCTGTCAATCTTCTTATTTCTATATTTTGCTCCTTTGTCACCATTAGGAGGTGAAGTTGTCTGAGCGGGTTGGGGACCCTTATGTTGCTTGTTGTTGTAGAAATTATGTTGCTTCTTGGGATTCTTGGGTTATATTTATGTTGGGAAACTAAGGCTTTTTTGGAGGTACCTGTAGTGTTGATCACTCCAAGTTGTACAAGCTTATCTTCCTCTCTAATCAAAGCAGCACAAAAGGACTCAAGAGTGGGTTTTTTATAATTTGTCCCTAGATCCTCTCTCGTGGAATAAAAGGTAGATACAAACACAGAATATGCACTACCTAGATTAAAGAGAATAAGATATATGCAACGCTCTTCCTCCATATTTATCTCACATTCTTCACATAAAATTATGAGTGTTTTAAACTTAGATAGATAGTCTCCAATGCAATAAAAATAACTTGGATTTAAAGTCAGTACTTGTTTTTCTAATTGTTGTGCTCAAATAATATTGAGTTTACCAAATACAGTTTCATTTTTTTCCCAAGCTTCATCGGGGTCATCAATTTATTTAAGGTGGAACCTTAAATCGAGAGAGATGGGCATTCTGATTATTACACGTTCTTCGTCACTCCTATTATCCCATTTGACTTTATTATCAGCATCAATGGGTTCTTTTTCATTTCCAAAAGTAATCCGGTACAAGCCTTTACTTCTTAATAAATCCTCCATACGAGATTTCCATTGGAAGTAGTTGGTGTTAGTAAGCAAATGATTATTGGAAGAAGCCATATTAAATATGTAGATAATGTGGATTTAAAAACTGAAACTAATGATCTGGATGGAAAGATCTTGAAAAATTATGTGGTTTTAAAAAAAATGGCACTAAAAATGGACTTCAAATGTGAAAGTTATTGAATTTTTGAAAAAGACATAAACGGTAACCAAAGGACCACGTGGTGATGTAAGTTGTTTTATGAAGTGACCCATTTTTATAAAAATAAGTGGGGATAACTTTTACAATGAAGTTACTTTATAAATGAAAAGTTGCATGCAAAATAAATTGTTAAGGCTAATTCACTTTTATACTTGAATGAAATACACTTTACAATGGAGCATGAACTTTTTCAAAAAAACTAACAAAAAGAGAGACTTGAACTCAAGACCTCTTACTTAATAAGAGAACTTTTAACCAAATGGGCTAGCAAAACATATTTTATTGTTTAGCAAAAGGATTTTTGTTGTTGTTGTTGTTGTTGTTGTTGACGACTTTGGAGAGCGTGCTAAAAAAACTATTTTCACACAAGAAAAAAAATTCGCTTCTCGATGACAACAAGAGTTTGGCGGTATTGTTGTTGTTGACGGACTTAGAGATCATGCTAAAAAAAATATTTTCACACAAGAAAAAAAATTCACTTCTTGATGACAATAAGAGTTAGATATTGGTTAGCTTACCCAGAAGATGCACCTTTTCCTATATGTTTATGATTTGTCGAGATTGCACAGGGCGTAGGAAAAAGAGAATACGGAGATATAAAAAGTAGCAACCCAGAAACAAATAGTATAAAACTGAAATAAAACCAAAAATAATAATCTGCAAAAAAAATTAAAATGTGTATTTAGGTTGTATACCTCTAGATCTGACTGAAATGGTCATATCTTGGGAAAATTGAAACCTTTTCGAGTGAAACGAAAAGTGTTTCTAATTGAAATGAGAACTCTGGACGCAATGGAACAATCCTATCAGCCCATAAATGTACGAAAATGATAAAAAATGGAGATGAGGCAAATCAGTTTCACAATCTTGATCTACAACAAGAGTGGGTCTTCAAACAAGCTCTGATACCATGTTCGACAACACAGGTATTCCAACAGAGGACCGACACATTCAATAATCACTTACACAACCAGATCAAATATCAACACACCGATGTTTTGACGTGGTAAAACCCCTACAGGGAAACATCCACAACCTCGGCCAACGCGGCCACTTGGAAAAGTTTATTAATGCAAAAGAAAAAGATTACAGAAAGATTTTACAATAGAGTTTCTCACAATCGATCATTGGAAAATGACCCTCCATACTCTTTAAATAGAGATCATTAACCAATTAGGTGTTAATCCATGAATCAATGGTCATTAAGATCGAGGAGAATATGAACCGTCAGATCACTCTATGTCGGGAACATATCGTGACCGTAGGATTTCCTAACTACAAATGCACAATGCATACTAAATAAACACACTTTTACCTAACGACACATTAGACCAAGTAAATCTTAACCGAATCCTAAGTGTCTAAATATCCTGACAAAAGACTCTCATCCCATGTGCATGGATGCTTGGAATTGTACATGTGTAAAATATGAATGATGATCATGTTGATGACCTCGGTTTGGCCATCTTCTTGGGGGTGGAAGGTCGTTGATTTGGTGAGCTTGGTGTATAGTTGTGACCATAGGATATACCAGAATGTGTTGAGGAACCGGTTGTCCCGATCGGAGACGATGGTTTGTGGTATTGAAAAATGTACCCACACTCATTCAAAGAATAGTTTGTCGGTAGCCTCTATTGTGTTGCTCTTCTTGTAGGTGACCAGAATCGCCATCTTGGAAAATTGATCAACAACCATGAAAACATAGTCATTTCCCTACTTGGTTGAAGGAAGGCCCGATATGTAGTCCATCAATATGGATTCCCAGCGCTTGTCAGGAGTAGGTAGAGAGGTGTACATGCCTTAATTTTTAATGGTCAATTTGGAAATGGTGAAGTTCGTGCAATACTTGATATACTTGTTGACATCCTATCAGAGTTTAAGCCAATAGAAATGTTGTTGAAACACTGCCATTGTCTTCTCTACGAAGAAGTTTCTTTCCACTCAACTATAGTGAGATTCCCAAATCAAATTTGCATGATCACTTGATGGAACGCAAATATGGCCTAGATGGAACAATAACCCATCCTACAGATGAAAATCAGTGGCAGTGGTGTTTATGCCCAACATCTGGTAGGTAGTGGCAAAGTCAGGATCTTGCTCATAGAGTTGGAGCCATATGGAGGTCTCATGTTCGTAGGAGTGTAGCATCATGGTTAGTGTGGAAAATGAAGGTCGGTTGAGGCAGTCGTCGACGTGGTTTGTACTCTTTGTCTTATACTCGATGTCGATATGGAACTGTTGCAAGCATGTGGAACACTTATAATGGAGGTCATTCTGCAGTTTTCCTTGTGTCTTGATGAACTGCAAAGGATTATGATAAGTGTGGATAACTGTCTCCTTCCCGAGAATGTAATGCCTCCATTGGCGACAGTCTTGTACAATGGAGTACATTTCTTTGTCATAAGTGGGGTACTTACGGACAATATATGATAATGTCTCACTATGATAGGCCATGGGATGTCCATGCTAAGTAAGAATTGTGCCCACAACATAGTCTAAAACATTTGTGTCAATCTCAAACGACTATTGTAGGTCAGGTAATGAGAGAATCAGGGTTGAGTACAAGCGTTGCTTCAAATCATCAAATTCTTTATGTTGCAACTATCCCCACATGAATTTTTCCTTACCATCACCCCTGGTCACTTAGTTAAGGGCCCATGTAATGTGGGAGAATCTCAACTCGAACCTGCGATAGAAATTGGCAAGGCCTAAGAAGCTTTGGAAATTAGTGAGTGTGGTCAGGTATGGCCAGTCATGGATGAACTGGATTTTAGTTGGATCAACATGCACCCCATGCTCATCAACAATGTATCCTAGGTAACTCGACCTTGTTCATGCCGAAGGAGAATTTTTCCAAATTTTCATATAGCTTATGTTTCCACAGAGTGTGCAGAAACTGTTGAATGTGTTGCAAGTGTTCCGCTCAATTCTTGTTGAAGATGGGTATGTCATCCAAATACACTACCACAAAATAATTGGTGAAATACCGCGAGATATTTTCCATCATCTTCATGAAATTGGTTGGGGCACTTGTCAAGCCAAAGGGCATGACCAACCATTCAAAAATACCTTATTTGGACTTGAAGGTAGACTTCCATACATTGGTCTTCTCTATCGGCACCTAGTGGTAGCCAGACTTCAGATCAATCTTACTGAAGTATTTGGCCCCCTTGAGCTAGGAAAGGAGATCTTCAATTCATGGAATTGGGTACCGGTTCCTGGCTGTGATTTTATTTAGGGCCAGATAATCAATGCAAGGTCGCTAGGACCCATATTTATTATGCACAAGCATGATTGGGCTTCCATAAGGTGAGGATCTTGGGCAGATGTTCCCCTTTTTTAGAAGCTATTGGATCTGGCACTTGATTTTCTCATTTTTTGATAGAGAGCGGAAATAGACTATCCCATTCGATAGTGATGCACTGGAGATCAAATTGATTGAGTGCATAACCTAATAGTGCCGAGGTACCCTAGTGGGTGAGGAGATTATTATTTTTTTGTTTTCCATGACCTTATCCACTTGCTTCTATTGCGTGGCAAGACTTTTCGTAGAGGACATGGACATGGCTTCACCCTTCCATTAACTCTTAGCATGAATCATGAAGAAGATCAACTTCCCAATCTGAGAGATGACCTTCCTGCATTACTTAGCAAAGATCAAGGAAATGGTGATAGATGGGAATACCTCTGGTATCCTGTATAATATCATGTCCAAAGTAATAATAACACTATGAGGCCCAGACTCATATACATCATAATGTTTCCATAAATAATCTTGGCCCAAAAGAACATCACAAACTTCAAGGGAGACAAAATCACACAATACCTCATCTTTGAAGGGATTAATGTCGTAGGACATGCAACATTGTTCGTTGTTGTGGAGATCTCTCCCTTAGCATATCCATCCAATGGTGTACGACTATGGGTATGGTGATGTCAACAGATCCAACCACTTGATGGCCTCTACTTAGATGAGTATCTTCTGGCTACCGCTATCAATGATGAAGTGTAATGAATTACCCTTCACCCACATTTGTGAATGAAAGAGGTGCTCGCCTCATTCTGGTTCATCAGGTTTGTTGGGATGGACCTTGGTGGTGGTATAAATGGTGGCACTGGGTTCCGCGTCAATGATTTGTCTCCCTTTTCTAGTTCTCACTCTAAGTTGGAGCCTGCATATGATTCAGAGGCTTTCACCTTAGCCACCAATGACTTCTTTGAGCAATATTCAATGGTGTTATGTCATGGGATCTTATGGAACTTTCACCATTTCCCAATGTCTTTCTTTTTATTCCCATTGTTTTTATTTGTTTTAGGTTTGGAATGGTTGTCTTGAGGCTGCTCATCCTTACTCTGCCATTTTCTCTATGATTTGGGGAAACATTTTCCCTGCTTCTAATGTGAGGGTTTTGTAGACCCAAACTTTTGCATTTTTTGTTTAATCTTTTTCTCTATTTTGACATCATATCGATAGATCACTCCCAAGGAATAAATGTCTAGAAACACCATTTATGTCTGGATGTATCTATGCAGACCATTGCGATACTTGAGCACCAGATTTCACTCATATTCTTTGATACCCAACTTCATTTGCAAGGTATGGAAGATATTGGTGAACAATGGCATTGTTTGGTCTCTTTCCTACTGCAATTTGGTCCATCTTGTATATAAGTCATCATAACTTCCAACAGGGTAGTATTGTTCATTAATAGAATCCCTAAAGGAACCCCAAGTGAGTGCAACTACAAATACTGTATATCCCTCTATTTCCTTTTTCTCACATAAAATTTCCCACCAATATTTTACATGGGGGATGGTCTTGAGGAGCGCAAATGTAATATTTTCTATATCAAAAAAGTTGTGGAAAAAAAATACCTTTCTAGAAGGTTTAACCATTTATCTACAATATCTGCATCTATTTGACCTTCGAATATAGGAATATCAAAATTGAATAGTACCTTGAAGGGGGTGGCAGCTTCGTTTGAGGTGGATGTGTCACTTGTCGACAATCGTCGAAGGATTTGTGCAAAATTGTCCATCATTTTGTTCCTTTGTTGCTCGAGGGCTTCCTCGAGAAACATTTTGAAAGGATCTCTTGTCCTATCGTCTTTCTTTTCTCCCACCATGGAAGGTTTCTTGGGTATGCAAGAGAAGTTGTCCTAAAGAGAAACAAGCTTGAGACCCAACTCTCTATACCCTGACCTCGTCAGGGACATGCACTAAAAACGACAACCAACAGACCGCTTCGATACCACTGATCCAGATTTATGAGAAGAACTAAATGAAAACACATATCTAATATTAACAAATAGACACATTGAATAATAACATAGATACAATAAAACTTGGCTTCTATTAAATAAGAAATGTGTTGAAAATGTGAAATGCAGATAGAAACAAGCTTGCTAGAATGTTGGTAGCTTATCTCTTAGAAGAGATGTGACAGCTATGCTCATTCGCAAGAAGTTGAGAACGATGAGGCTCCAAAATCCTTTTTACATAAAACATGAATGCAAAAAACCTAGACATCCAAAACCCTAACCCTAGGATATGAAGCGCCAAAAGTCATGTGGGCCCCGTTGGTACATCAACTGTAATGTCCCCCACCTCTTAGAGAGGTAATGAGGAGACTCAGTGGCCTGGGCACCCCCACTAGGTCATAGTCTCACACTGAAGGGGGGGGAAAAGTCAAGAAGTTAAAAGTTATATTTTTAAGTTGACTTAAGAAAGGA